>WAAB01022746.1:165419-250941 GCA_013389865.1 Piaya cayana
TCATTAGGCACTGGAATATGCTGCCCAGGGAGGTGGTTGATTCGCCTTCCCTGGAGGTGTTTAAGTTACGGGTGGACGAGGTCCTGAGGGACATGGTTTAGTGTTTTGTGGGAGTGGTTGGACTCGATGATCCAGTGGGTCTCTTCCAACCCGGTGATTCTGTGATTCTGTGTGATTCTGTGATTCTGTGATTCTAGATTAAAGTTTAAAAAATGAAAATGCAGAAGAGGGGGAAATCATATTTTCATATATGTTTGGGGAAGGCAGAGATACTGTGATAAGGAAATTAGGCTCTACCTGAACTTTTCTTCTGTTGCACAGTATTGGGAATCAGCTCCCACAGGAAGAGGAAAAGGTGGGGATTTAAATAATTATTTCCCCACCAAAAAGCTTTATAATCTAGAAATGCGAATTTAAAGCTGCAACGTCTTTTCCTTTTGTGGTTTCATAAATCACTTGGCTCTGATCTCACTTCTTGCCTCCTAACAACTTGCAGCACTTTTTTTTTCTTCACTGGAGCTGCAAAATCTATAACTCCAAAGTCATGCAGACGCTGCCCTTTGAGGGGTGAGGGGGAAGAGAGGAAGGGGAATCTGTTTGCTTTGAAGCCCTGCGCTTCAGAGGATATCATCCCAGTTCCTCACTGGTCTAGCTCTTAAGCCTGTTAAAGGGTACTAAAAGAACTGTCAAAACTTGCACTGCTTTATGGCAGCGTTTAGTCTAAATCCCAGGAAAATAACTGGTTTAGTGTGATAAAACAAGCAAAAAGAAAAAATGCTTTTAGTTAAATGGAGCTGAGGTTGATGACGCTTCATGTTGGCCCCTTTCCAGGCCACAAACATACCACCCTTTCCTGCAAGCACTGGTGATTATACAGATGACTCTTGAATCGCCTAATTTGATCTTCTGGTTTATCATTGCCCAGAACCTCCTACAAGTTGACTACAAAGATTTCAGTTCATTGGTGTCCTCGGGAGAGGCTATCATGTGTCCCAGGTAGAGGACAGAAGAAAGTCAGATGTTGCTGGTGGTGACTCTTGAAATGACACCTTCCCTTGTGACTGCATGATTCAAAAAGCCTCTTGTACCTTTTCAGGGTTGAGCGTCAATTCTGAATATCACAGTATCATTTACATCCATCTCCTCATCTCTGCTATAATGTCACATACACAGGATGGTCATTAGTTTGCAAGGTGGTCTCTATAGTGCCCAGGAGGTGCACCCATCCTGCAGACATATACAGCTCAGGGTTAGAAATAAAACATAGGATCAAAACCAAGCTGCACCCAGCAGCAAGATGGGGAAATCCACCACAAGGGAAAAGATACCCTTTGCATTGCACTCTCCTGGGTGGAAAACTAGTTGGATGGCTGGGCCCAGAGATTGGTGGTAAATGGAGTTTACTCCAGCTGGAGGCCAGTCACAAGTGGGTTCCCCAGGGCTCAGTGCTGGGTCCAACCCTGTGCAGTGTCTTTATCAATGACCTGGACGAAGGCATTGAGCACACCTTTAGCAGGTTTGCAGATGATACTAAGCTGGGTGGAAGTGTCAATCTTCTGGAGGGTAGCGAGGCTCTGCAAAGGGATCTGAACAGGCTGGACTGCTGGGCTGAGTCGAATGGCATGAGGTTTAACAAGGCCAAATGCCAGGTCCTGCACCTGGAGTACAACTACCCTATGCAGAGCTACAGACTAGGAGAAGACTGTCTGGAAAGCTGCCTGGAGAAGGTTGCTGGTTGACAGTGACTGAACATGAGCCAGCAGTGTGCCAAGGTGGCCAAGAAGGCCAATGGCATCTTGTCCTCTATCAGAAACGGTGTGACCAGCAGGTCCAGGGAGGTTATTCTCCCTCTGTACTCTGCACTGGTGAGACCGCTCCTTGAATCCTGTGTACAGTTCTAGGCCCCTCACCGCAAGAAGGATGTTGAGGCTCTGGAGTGTGTCCAGAGAAGAGCAATAAAGCTAGTGAGGAGGTAAGAGAAGAAGTCCTACAAGAAGCAGCTGAGGGAGCTGGGGTTGCTTAGCCTGGAGAAGAGGAGGCTGAGGGGAGACCTCATTGCTCTCTACAACTACCTGAGGGGATGTTGTAGAGAGGAGGGAGCTGGCCTCTTCTGTCAAGTGACAGGGGACAGGACAAGAGGGAATGGCTGCAAGCTCTGCCAGGGAAGGTTCAGCCTGGATATCAGAAAAACGACTTTAATGGAAAGGGTCATTGGATACTGGAACAGTCTGCCCAGGGAGGTGGCTGAGTCACCACTCCTGGAGGTGTTTAAAGATGCGTGGATGATGTATTGAGGGACACTGATAACTGGTTGATAGGAATGGTTGGACTTGATGATCCCAGGGGGCTTTTCCAACCTAGCAATTCTGTGAATCTGTGCATGGGTTAAAAGTGGGAAAAAATTCCTCTTCCAAATATGCACTCAGAATTGACCAGGAGAAATTCAGAAGAGGAAATGCATGGGCAACTGCAAGAATTCACAAGGCAAAGGATAAAGTCCCCAAAGTCACAAAAATATGTAGAAAAGCAAAGGTAGCTGCAGCATAACCTATCTGAGGTTATTTTACTGACCTTCTGGGACATTTTTGCACAAAGATCAAATTTAGGTCACATTTTGCCTCCTTTTTTCTTCTCAAAACTTACAACTACAATGACAGAAATCAAAGGTTTCATGGCATACTTTGTAAACACAAGATTCAACCCTGGCTTACAGAGTCAGGATGCAGAAAGCTTCCTTTGCTCCTCACACCTCCCTGTGGCACCTTCAGATTAGATAACAGTAGGCTATACTAACAAAAGGCTGATTAAAGGTAAGGTGAAAACGCAGCACTGCTTGTATTACAACACCCAGTGCAGCAGGACAGTTCAGAGTATTCTAGGAATTCAAAGCCTCAGTTTCTCATAGAATCACGCTCAGGATAGAAGCAAAATGCTAGTGGTTTTAAATCCAAATACTGACAACATCAATGTCCAACCTCACTCAGGAGAGTTCATCAGAGGAGTACATGGCTCAGAAAGCCATAGGATCACCACTGCTCTCCTCTAGTGGCATGTAGGTTGTCTTTCAGCCCCCATTAAAAACCAAATGCAGTTATACACTCTCAATAGCATAGTATCATGTTGTTCCTACTCCTTTTAAATGACACTTTAGGCAATAAATGTTTGGTGCTTGCTCTTTGCTGGGTTAAAGCCAGCCAGACCTCCATCTAGATCAGCAGGCAGTAAGGCACAGCTGGGGATGCGGCAGGCCACACCTCAGCACAGTGGGGCTTTGAGTTGTAAAATAAAATTGAATTAGCTAATTAAGGAGGTGCTTTGTTTCATTTCATGGAAATTTAGTAGGCATCTCAGCTTTCTGCAAAGGTGGAAATACGTTCATAAGAGGGACAGTGCTGGTACCCCTGTATTAAATAGTGTATTGGCCATTAAATAAAGAAATCAACGCATCCTCTAGTTTTTTATAGGGGAAGCAGAAGTCTCTTAAAAGTGTAGTTAAAGTTGTTGTGGGGAGGGAAGGAGGGCAGTTTTACCACTGATGTCATTGCCAGCATAAGCCTTTTATGGCCATGACTTAATAGTTGTCTCTCTGCTTCAAAATCAACAAAGAGCCCAGAAAAAAGACTTGTTTCCTCCTTGGGAAATGGTGTATGTTCTGGGAGGAAGCTGCCTTCCTGTTTTCTCCATAATTGCAGCTTTGTACGGTTTTAGCAAGTTCCACAACTTTAAGCCTCTTCCATATGGAACGTGTTCCTCTAAACATCTGGCTCCCTTTTTATTGCAGTGATAAAACAGATTTATTTTCTACAAACCATATAAAATATTACTTTCTCAGTGTATGATCTACTGTGACTTTAAAGGTAAAAAATAAACAAAGAGATCAATACAGCTGCATGTTTTTCTTTTACTAGTAACAAAATCCTTTTCTAAAGACAACTCAAGGATTGATTCTGAAATTGGAAAGAAAGTCTGGACACCTAAATTTATTATCTCAAAGTTTCTTCATGCAAACTCATTATACAAACCCAGATCTAAAACAAACTATAAAACCAGCCAAAGTACATTTCATAGGTCCAGGTCAAACATGTACCTCTTACACTAGTTCTTAGCTTATATGCATCGTCATGTAACTGTCACTGGAAAAGAATGAAATGCTTTGATTAGTTCTCAAGTCATTTTACTAATTTGCCTGGATGATATTAGAAAAGAACAGCTCATGCCAAGAAATTCAGAAAGCTATACAGTAACGGAGAGAAGAACTTTCGCTGATTATCTAATGGCAGCTTGGCTGCAATGTCAGATTTCAGTGGTCAGGGCACTCAAGCAATAAACCAGGAAAAAGCCATTATAAATCAACAGATCATCTTAGCTTCCCATTCCATTAGGTGTTATTTTTAGATGTACTGCATGCATGGATAAGCAACAATGCTGCAGAGTGCTCCTCCAGAAGTTTTAATCCTTTTCTCTCTTCAGTATTTCACCTGCTGCTGCCTGAAATGACACGAGTGTTCCCTGCATGCAACAAGCCTAAAAATGAGCTATAAACGGTATTGTGAAAGATCTGGCCAACACACAACAGGGATGTAGTCCAACACTGACTTCTTTAGAGAAGTGGAAAAAAATAAATGAGTCATTTTTCTAGATGCTTTGACAAATCCCAAACCGAGCAAAGTCTGACTTCATGCATGTAAAAATGGTGATGCTTTATACTTCTGCTTGCAGATTTGTATCAGTACCATTTCCAGACTTTTGCTGCCTGTAAAGCCTATTTACCCCTGTGGGAAGGGACCAAGAAGGGGAAATGTGACTATGGGTGGATCATTTATTTGGGAGAAGAGTGGGAAAGAGAAATGGTTATGAAAAGAATGGTCAAAAATTGGGAAAAGTTTTCCTAAAGCAGATGAGCTGTGTGAGCAATTCTGTGTGGAGGTCCTTGTGGTGCACCCCTGTGCCAGAACATCACAGCCTTAATCAGGACAATCAACTCACCAACCATCCTCGCTGTAACACACGTCAGACATGCTCCTGTGGTCAGGAAGACCAAGGCTGGAGTGGCTCTCACTAGCAAGACAACATCTGGATGGGACAGACTGAGCATCCTCGTTCCACCCTGTCAGTGCACTAGCATCCACCAGCTCCAAACAGAAAGTTTGCCTCAATATGTTAAGGACAGAGAACACAGCTCTTCATCTAATTCAAGACTGTATCCTTGAACGTGCAAGGGTTAAATTTGTATCTTGTGGGTCAAAGCCAAATTTGTGCCACTCTGCCTAGAAGCTGAAGCAAAATCAACTGCTTGTGCCATTGCTTACCCTGTGAGAAGAGTAGCTGTAACCCTAAACTAGCTCAGGAGGTGCTAAATCCTGTGAGTGGAACAGGTCCTATCACTGTGGTTGGACCAAGGTTCTGCCTTCAAATCAGATGAGAGTCATGCATTTTTAGGGCACGACGGTGGCACAGCCACAAGTCACCAGTGGTCCTCAGGCCTGCCTGCTCTCACTGCCCTCCTGAAGAGAGGGGACAGGGCAGAGACTTGGCTTTGCTCCTCCACCATCACATGTCAAGGAGGTTCCCTGATACAGACCTGCGACCTCTTAAATCCTGCCTGTTAGGGTCACAGTCTCCTTCCAGTATTTCTGACCAATAACTTAGTCCCAGTCTAACTCAATATGAACAAGGTTTCTTGCAAGTATTTGCTAGTTTTCTGGTGCCTAATAGTGCCCATGCAATACAGCAAGAAAACGTGAAGAGTAATTCACTTGGAGTATAATAAAACACCACTAACTCCTTAAAATAGCATTTGCTACCTTTTCCACATAACTAGCTTTCTTGCAAAATGAACATGTATATTGCATTAAAGATTATTGAAAATCATTCAATACCCTTTTACTAAACTTTTAAAACTGCCTCAAATTCACTTAAATTTCTTAGTACAGTCCAGAAAACTGCTGATCAAAAATTACCACACATGGAGCGACCTCATTAGAAAGTTTATGCCTATATTTTTTATAATCAATTTGCTGTACCTTCTAATAAGGGAAATGCAGGATAACCAGAAACACCTTAGTGATTTTGAATCACCAATGCCAAGACTCTTCTTTCCTTGTGAAATAACTGAATGACTAAAACTCATAAAATTATTCTCTAAAATGTAATATCCTATAATTTATTTGAATCTGGTCCCAAGCCACCAAAGGACTGAAACACATAAAGTACCACAGGAAAGGCTGCCTTTGGAGGATGAGGAAACTTGTTGGAGGTTTGCAGGAACAGGCTATACAAGTATCTGATTCAGAAGTTGTTGATCTTGCCTTGGGATAAGATGGGAGAAGCTGGAGTAGCGTCTCCTCCTGAAGTCCTTTCCAAGCCTATCTTCTGTTATTCTAGTGAGCAGAATAGGTTGATAAAACCCACAAGTCACAGCTAAAGCTAAGTACATGCCTAAGTGTTTTGTCAGAGTGATGCACAAGTGCAAAGTAGATACAATATCTTTCAAGGCTTTAGGATATGCACTTAATTTATCTAGCATTCAAACTCTCCCACAGCAGTAAGAAGGCACAAGCTCAAACAAGCATGGCTGTTGAGAGAGCAGCTTCCTTGCACCTGCTCCCCCTTTCTGGAGAGATGACAGGCAGAGAGATATCCACCTGTTGTACAGACCACTCATCGTTCAAGCAATCTGAGTTGCAAACCTTCACTGTGATCACAGAAGAATTGCCCAGATGAATGAGTATTTTGGTTTAGACTGTACAGTTTTAACCATCAGCTGCAGAAGAGAGGTAGTACCCATGCTCCTGACCTACTCTCAGAGGCAGATGTGTATGCTCCATTTCATTAACAAGAAGTACAGATTCAACTCCTGAACCTCCCCTTCTCAAACCACAGAATTTCCTGAATTCATACAAATAGTTTCCTACCTGACATGAACCTTAGATCCCAAGAGAAAAACTAAGTTCTCTGTTTTCCTTTTCTATGTCCTCAAAGCCCTGCAGTGCCTTGAGTCCCAAGGTGGTTTACACATTTCAGAAGCAAAACTACATCTGTCATCAGGAGAAGAAACCTAAGAAGAAATGACTCAGCTTGGTGTTACAGCGCACCAAGTCCTTGCTAGCTACAACCACAAAAGACCCGACCATCTTAAAAATTAGTAGCATTACCATTAAACAAAAAACCAAAAAAGAATCAAACAAAAAAGCAAACAGAGAACTATATTTTGTGTATGGTTGTGTTACCTTAGGTGAGGAACTTCCTAAAATCCAGGGACAAGGTAGGTGGCTTTTCCAGTTCAATCCCATTTTGCTCAGAGTGGATGCGCATAGGTCTTTCAGGTTCTCTGTGCTTTTTATGTTTGCGCAAACTTGCTCAGATGGGTGTCACACTGATTGACTCACTAACATTAGGAGACAGTTTTGTATTCCTTGGATAAAAGGAATGAAGTGGGAGCATGCCATTATTCTGTCTGGATAATGAAGTAAACAGTCCTCAGCTGGTGTTAATGGCAGGGATTAGCTGGTGTATATAGAGCATCTGTTATACAAACGGGATCTACAGAAGCCTGTAGAGTCAGATGCAATAAATCACTTCACCCTATTTGAGATGTTGATTTTAATTCATGTTCAGTGAAATGCAGTTAAGAAACTCAGTTTAAAAGTCTGGATATGGAATCTTTAGTGCGAATGCAAAAGGAAAGCCAAGTGTCTATGAAATGAAGCCCTCTGCTTTGCTAGTGCTTCCTGTTTCCATAGTACCAGTGACGGTGAACTGGGTTTTGAAGCCAAGTGAAGCAGCTGACCAAGGATCCTGATTTCCGAACCTTCAGAAGAGTTTGGATGAACCACATGAGCTGAAACCAAGCTGGTAAGACAATATCAGGTTGAGCAAGTAACTGAGAGATTACTGTATGGAATAGGTCCCTTAGACCTGTTAGAGCCTCTCCCTGCGCTAGGACCAGCATTGCCCAAGCTCCTTCTGTGAAGCAAGAGGAAGAGAAAGGCCAGTGTCCCCTTAGCAGAGAAGGATGTGGGCTTCGCTGAGACACAAGGAGGAGCAGGAGTCGGCTTTGATGACACAAGTTCAGAAGAACCCTTGAGAGGGCTACAGAAAGGGTGGAAATGGTGAGGCTTGTGTTAAGCTTTGTCATCTTGGCATCCTGCCTTTGCTGTTTCCTAGATCCCGTAACCAAACAGTCCTCCAGGTTGTTCCAACATCTAGCATGGGATTCAACCTCCATCCTTGCCCCAGATGTGCAGCTGAGACAAACAGCCCAAGTTTCTAATCACTAAAATGAAGCAAATCCCTCTTCCCAGGGATGCTGAGGGGAAATTTGGCTTCACTGAAGTTCATGGGGCTGCAATGGACACATTGCTTTCATCCCTGTCTGGTGCTCCACACTTCATTACTGTTAAAGTACAGAGAACTTGATTTAAATGAAGCAAGATATGTGCTTGCGGGCAACAACTGACTGTAGTTTAACCAATTTCTTTCCCTAGCAGACCAAAGGTTTTTATTCAAAATGTTAAATCCTTCCTCAAATTAGCTTCTTTGGTGAGAAAAAAGGCTTTTTTTTCAGACACTCCAGGATTTTATGAATGTAGGCAAATTAAAGCACCTTAAAAATAAAAGCCTGCAGAGTCTAAGGGAAGTCTGGAGGGCAGTCTAAGTGCAACATGCTGAGAAGTTGTGTTGTGGGGGTTTTTTTCCCCCTCAATCATTTTACTAGTTAATCTTCCTGGGAACAGACTGATATTAACTCATCCTATGACAGAGTGAAATTGTCAGGAATCCAAATGATACCAAGGGATAAGGTTTAAGGAACTCTACCATTATTCATCAAATGGGTGGAAATGGCACTATTCTTTGATGATGGACTATACTTTTCTCCTCTTGTAGATTTTATCTGACTTTCTTCACATTAAATGGTGAAATGTTATGAATCGTCCTGAGAGGGGGGAATAAATTACAAGCTCAGAGAGAGATCTTTCATCACTGAGGCCTAGGGGAAAGTGTGTGGCCATCATGGTTCTACAGCATCAAACAAAATGACAACGTTGTATTAGAGAAATAATACACAGAAATGGTCAAACAGCACGTTTTCCATACTAGCTTCCCCTGATGCTCTCATGGCTCCCAGTTGGCTCCAGCATTGCTCCATGCTGTGTCATGCAGACACATTAGCACAGATCTTCACCAGCCCACATATCACCGTCCTGTACTCTTCTCCAAGGGGAAGAGGTGCTGTAGCTTTTCCCATCTCCCTACAAGCCATGTTTTGCTTTCTTTTCATCTGGTTGCCATGTAGGCAAACTGTTGCTGTTAAAGCAAGGGTTTAGAAAGCTCAAGATTTGAGTTCATGTCCTTGATCTGGGCTAACTCTTTGTGCAACTTTATGGGCAACTCATGTGCCCGTGTGTCTACCAGGACATTAAATACCGCCAGGGTTGTTCTCTGGTATTTGCTACCATCAACATACCATAGACCACATCCAAATTGTTACACTCTGCTAACTTCCAAAATAGGGTCTGGATCCAAGTTCAAATTGCCTGTTAGAAATGGTAAACAGTACCAGTGAAATGTTTGAGTAGGTTTAAGACAGAAGTGAGCCACAGGCCATTCAAACAGGCAATCACATTTGTTCAGGCAATCATGTCTCACTATCCTGGGACATGATTGTGTCACCTCTTTTTGTGGTGCCGAGTCTCTGGCTCTCTGCATTCCACCTATCAATGAAGCATCATAGCATTTTTTCCCTATGACATGGAGCTAAGATGTAATAATATGTCATTTCTTTGTGACAGAAATAATCACAGATAGGAAAGAACAATATGAGTGTAATCTTACTAAATGCTGCATTCTTCCAACATGCCTCTGATTTATTCTATCTAATGAGTCAACAAAGGCTGCTTATGCATCTGGCAGTTTAAGCTACAGAGGTGCAAAGCAGTTTAAATGAACAGCTTAGATAAAAGTAAGAGTGCCCTGACACAGTGACTCTGCCTCTCGCTGTCTCAGAGTATTTGATACCCTTATCCAGGTTGTATAGAGCCTTGTTTCATAAATGGTCGTAATGGAAGACAAGTGAGGTGTGACACACCATGAACAGAGAGCTCAGAGTTTGGGCAGGCTCTAACACGGGCAGCGTGCTGAGAAGGATGATCACAGCCCTGTTCACAAATAGGAAAAGGCAATGTTTGGTCAGTTGAATTGCTCCCATAACTCTATTTGATCGCATTGCCTAGGTCTCCGTTGAGTGAAGAGGTTTAGATACTACAACGATGTGTTTACAGTCTGGAGCTGGATTCTACCACACGGGTCAGCTGAGCCATGGTAGCTCACCTTGCACATACTGGAAGATTGCAGCAAGGTAATTTGTCCTAGTTTAGCCTGTAATTAACTGGGGTTGAAATAAATCTTCTACGCTGGCTCTAGGCTAAGAGCATGTATGCACATGGAGAGCTCCACACCTCAGTGAAGGTGTTGTGGCTTCAGTTATGGTAATTTCGGCCTAAATCTGACCACAACATCTTTCAAAATAGTTCCAAGTAGAAACCACCATGCATAATGGGTAAAGCCTGAGTGCTGTGGAAAATAAATGGGAGTTGCATTCATACGTTTCTCACTCACTAAGATTTATCATGCTTATTACCTTTTCATTGCCTTCCAAAGAATTATTATAATTCGTTGTAGCATATGTCAGAGAAAAATCAGGAATGCCTCTTCCCCTGATATTTCTCAGCTACTAAATCACTAGTTTTAAACTCAGAAAGGTAAGAGGCAGAGAAAATAACCCCTCTGTGAAGAATAATCTACTTGAGAATACCCGTATTTCATAATCCTGTTGTATTTGTAAGTGAACCTCCAATAAATCAAGACGCAGCAACCACTGAAGTCATGAATGCAGTCCAGCCTTAGAGATCTATTTAATGCCTATGACAAGTGAGGCAGCTCAGTCAGTCTTATACTTACTCTTGCAGGTATATATGCTACTCTTCCACAGATCTTTCCTAAAATTGAAGAATACTTTTGGACACGCGTATATGGCTGTGTGAGGTACAGCTGCTCCAAAGGAAATCTATGGGATTCAGCTCCAGTCCAGAATTACATTTCAGCTAATATGTCCTGCTGATCTGCTGACAGCAAGGAGGAAATAAACTGGAGGTGAAAAAGAGAAGACCCACAGAGCAAGGAGGCACTGGAGAAGGAATCCAGCCCCTGAGACCGGTTACACATGCAAGGAACCCCAAGTCTGTCCTCAAACCCCACAAACCACCTGACAGAGCATGTTGGCTCCTACACACCTATGTTTGTCTTATGCTCTTGAAGAGGCCAATAATAAGATGGGAGTGAAGTAACCACCTGTCAAGAGTATGTGCAGGAAATGCAGGATGCTGCTTTCCCATAGCACAGCTGTGGAGATCCAGCTGTCAGAGGTGCTGAGCTTGCCACCAGCCTTCCAGTCTGGTCCCACCTGAAGGCAACCGAGATAGAATCATAGAATCACTAGGTTGGAAAAGACCTTTGAGATCAATAAGCCCACCTGTACCTGTCCACTACTAAATTATGTCCATAAGCACTTTATCTACCTGTCTTTTAAATTCTTCAAGGGGTGGTGACTCAATAACCTCCCTGGGCAGCCTGTTCCAGTGCCCAACAACCCTTTCGGTGAAGAAATCGTTCCTGATATCTAATCTGAACCTCCCCTGGTGCAGTTTGAGGCCATTCTCTCTAGTCCTATAGTCTATCACTTGGGCGAAGAGACTAACACCCACCTCACTACAACCTCCTTTCAGGTAGCTATAGACAGTGATAAGGCCTCCTCCTAGCCCCCTGTTCACTATGCTAAACAAACCCAGGTCCTTCAGCTGCTCCTCATAAGACTTGTTCTTCAGTCATTTCACCAGCTTCATGTGCTGTGTTTCCTCAAGCATTTGCTTTTCAAGAAGACCTGTCCCTATTTTCACACCTGAGAGGTCACCTCTGCAGTTTCCAGCCAAGAGGAATGACCTGCAGACAGAAGTTTCACTGCTTCAGCTAAGAAGGAACACAGAAAACTACTCCAAATGCATACACAGAAAAGTTTATACCACGGCAAGTTGCTTAAGCCAGGATGTATGTCCAAAATTGACACATATGGTGAACAAGTAGTTGAAAATTGGAGAAAACCCAGTCACAACCTAATGAGTTTAATGGACCCTCAGAAAAGTCTGTTACTGAAACCAGGCTAATTTCTGCACACAAATACAGACCAAGCATCTGTTGGGAGACAGAGGGGAGAAACTCCCAGCACACTGACAAGTATGAGATCCACAACACAAGCAACAGCTATCTTGCCCTGTTCAGGCATACACCCACACCCAGATTGTAGGGCAGGGTGCCTTCATGCCCACATGAAGCTCTGTGGCACCTTGGGGACTCCAATGTGGGGCACAGTGGGATTGTCATCTTGTTAACCTTACACAGGCAAGATAAATAAGTGAGTGTGGCAGCCAAAACTGTACAACAGTATCCTTGCTTAATGAGATGACATCACCGTGTGACCGTCTTCCTCCAAGCACCCTTGATATCACTGCAAACCATGGTGAACAAAACCACCCTCTGTGTAGGTCTGTTCAGAAAGGAGCCCATGGATTCATTTCACACCATTGTGCCACAAAAGAAAACAAACAGCTATTAACACTAAGCAGACTGTGGTGATGCTTGGTATTTTTTTCCCAACCTCTTTATCTCTTTTCCTCTCCTTAATGCAAGGCAACCAGCTCAACCTCATGCTGATGACACCATCACACTGATGCATGGAGTTACTGTTACAGGCTTCTGTCATGGTCATTGCTTATTCTTCCACACAAAGTGGAGAACGTGTGAACACCAAAAATGTACTTAGAACAGGTTTTCTCTGCACAGCTTGGCTTTCACACAGCTGTGGGGAATGAATTTCTGTGGTCCCTTGCAGGGAAGCAGTGCTCTTCCAAAATAAACAAAACTTCAAACCAAATGAAATAAAAAAGATGGGTCTTTTTCCCCTTAAGTAAACACAAAACTGGAAACTTGCATTGTCTTAAAAGAACTATTGATAGGTTCCCGAGCAGGTAACAAAAATGTATACCCTCTGATAAATCAGACCATTTTCATTTCAGAGTAGAACAGCACAGCATGAATTTGTTCTAAAGTTCAGGTCCTTCCCTCATGCATATTTCTGTTCAGGGCAGGCATAGCATTGCCTTAGACACCTCCAAACTTTCCTGACAGGCCTCTAAAATTTCAGAGCCATCCAAATGCAATGCAAAGGCAAATACTTCCCCACGCTGGTTTCTGGCTGGTGAGAGACACGTCAAATAAGGCTGAGACCAGCCATTCCCCACCAGCTCCTCACACCAGGGACAAAATAGCTCTCTTGACCACATGGGGAGACCAGATTCAGCTTCCCAGCTTGCAGACTGCATCCCTTGAGGCAGAGTGTCATGGGACTCATGGGGTCTTAGTCCTATGTCCCATTGTCCCTGTGCACGGCCCCAGCGCTGCTCTGCATTAGCCCAGGCACTGCTGCAGCTGGTCACTGAGCGGTTGGAGGCAGCATGCATTGTAAGGGCTGTCTGCGCTGCAACCAGTTCTAGTGACTTTCTTTTTGATTTAGATTTTCTACATCCTTTCTGAGAAACCTCAATTGTCTATTTAATCCCTCAGCACTGGAAGAAAAGCATTCATCTGTGCAACCCAGGATAGTAGGCGCAAATTTGATAGCCATTAAAGCTGAGGAGTTACCAGGCATAAAAACCCATATGGGGACAGTATAATCCCTGGTGTAATTCCATTCATATTCGTGTAGCAGCAATGAATCTGACACAGCAATTGGGATTTCTATGTTGCATCAGCCTCCCACATCCTTCTAGCATGTTCAGTAGAAGCAATTCCAGCTTGCATCTATACAGGTGTGAACAGAATTAGGTTAATTCTGCTGATGTTTCCCTGCAGGCTCATGAACTAGGACCACAGCTTTGCTCTCTCTGTACGAAGTTTTCCATGCTAAATAGGTCCCCTACAACCACACTATTTTAAACTGTGCTGCCTTCCAGAGTATGATGGGAGTGTAGGATCAGGCAAACAGCACAATGACATGAAATGCTGCACTGTAGTAAAATCCAGTAAGGGCACAACTCAGTGCTGGTGCACGAGTCAAGCACTGCTCTCTGCTAGGGGCATAGATGTGAGCCAAAGGACTGTCACACAGAAGGTCAGAAGACAGCAACATGTAATGTTCTTACCAGTTGGTTCAGCTGAGCACATGTGTCTCTTGTGAAGTTTTACTGTCCAGATAGCAAATTACACATCAGGATGTATGAAAGTCACAAGCATTATACCCTCACTTTATAGCTCTGGCACTAATGTATGCATTTGGGTTTAAAGCACCTTCTTGCAAGTTAAAATCCAGTCCTGCTAAGAACTGGTGTAATTCAATACTTCCTTTGAAAAACCCCTCATAGGAAGATTAGAACAATCTTAGTGATTACGGTCTATCTGGAGTCCACAGATGCCAGTAATCTATGGAAATTGTGAACTCAAAGGATTTATGTCTAAATGTGATTTTAAATCCACTACCAAATCTCCATCGTGTTTGGTTTTTGGTTTTTTTTATTTCTTTCTCCTCTCTCTCTCCTTATTTTTCCCCCTCACACTGAATTTCTGCAAGTGGCTGTAATGTCTGTCTTGAAGACACAGGCATAAGTCAAACAAGAACCTGCCTCCTTTGTTGCAGCCACTGCCTGTGGTGTGCACGCTCCGTCCTCCACAGTAGTTACAGCAATTGCCCCAGATGGAGGCTCCGTTCTGGAGTCTGTCCGCAACCCTCTCCCTGATGAAAGGCAGCTGTGGACGGGTTTCTGTTTATTCTGTTTAAAGATCTATCACAAACTCCCACGTGAATGGGAATGTAAAGAGAAGTCACAAATCAAATCTGAACCGTGCAGTCCACTTAAGTGAATGCTATTTGTGCCATATGTTTTGCAGGTTCATTTCATTGGAATAGTAAATGGGTCTGAAATTAGGGCCAGATTTTAGAAAGTAGCACCGAAATTGTGTTTGCTGAGCATGCATGCTAGTGAACTCAAATGAACAGACGGGTCACTCCCAACCTGCAAGGAGGCAGGGTAAACGGACACCTACATGCAAGACTTTGTCTGAGGGGTGCTCATGTACATCTCTTCCACACACAGATCTTCACATACTTAGGTGGACATAAATCCACAAATCTTTAGTATAAGCTTTTCAGTTACAGGGCTTTCAAACAACAACAACAACTTTGTCTTCCCAGCCTGTTCAAATAAACAGTTGCAGATTAAAGACCTGAGTTTTTGTCAAGTTTAAACAAATACAAGAGCTCTGCAGTACTGCATTCCTGTGACAGGCGACTCCCAGCAGCTCTCAGAGGCAGAGTGAGAAAGTGATAGGATTACTTGCCCATCAGCTCCCATCTCACCAGCTCAGATGATGCAGATCCAGTGGGTCCTTAATCCAAACCAGGGTTTTGGTTTTACAGTTTTGGAATAAGGAAATTTTTCTTACCCCAAACCTGGCTTCAATTTTATCTAATTTCCATAAATAGCACTAGGAACCATTGTCAATGTTTTGCCACATTTCCAAGTGGACAACAAGCAGACTCAAGGCCAGTGCTATATAAGGATATCTGAGCAGTTCTTCTCCTGCCTCTTTGCACCTAAGAACCTCTCAAGTCTCCTGCTCAGATGTTTCATCCTCTTCTTCTTTACAGTCCTTATTTTCAAACTGTCATTCCCTTGTGTTTCACCTCATTTCCTCCCAGTTTCCACCTTCATTTTGTCACTTAATCATGTGGGCCTCTGTAGCCTCTCATTTGCTTGTGGTAAATCTGGCATCTTTATTAAATCCAGACTGTTTCACTCAGGGGGCACATTTACAGGTAAATCTCCTTACAGGCAGCCACTTCTGACTCAATAGTACATTTAATCCTGCAGCTGTCAAACAAAAGGTGATAAATCATCCACCTCTGATCAAATAAATCCTGCCATATTTCGTTCAACCATGGTACCCCTCCCACATTATTGTGGACGGCATGTTGGCTCGGGCTATGATAGCTACAGACAGAACTTTTCAACACCTAAAAATCAGCTCCTTCACCAACAACATCTAATCTCCTGCTTGTTTAATTTATGCTGAATTGGGGCCTAAAGAAAGTAATTTTCATTGGTTTGATTGGCTGTTGGGGGTCTTTGGAGGAGGAGGGAATGTTTGGTTTTTTTGGGGGGTTTGGGGTTTTTTTTTGTTTGTTTCCTAATGCTGGAAGAAGGAAAACAAACACAAAAAGCAAGATTGGATCAAACCCTTTCTATAGAGCTAGGAAGGGGTTAAAGGCAGCCTGTGTCCATCCTAGGGAGTGGATCAGTGTGCTGCTGATCAGGGTCTGTGTGATCAGACTCTGCCACCACACAAAGCTCCACAGAGGCAGGCAGGATCGGGCAGGAGGTTTGCAGAGCAGTTGTAACTCCACAAGCCCTCTCCTTTCACTGCAGAGCCAGCAAGGCCTGTTGGCAGCTCCCACCGAGCTCACAGTCTCTGCCAGCCAACTGCTCCCTGTTTGTTCCTTTTTCTTAAAAAACAAGGACACAGGGAAAAGAAATACAAAAAGCCCCTGGTATGCGTGTAGCAGTAAGCTGCAAGAGCTGCTGCTCCAGTCCAAGGATTTGAAAAACCTACTGTTTCTTTTACTGTGCTATTTAGCTGTGTTGCACCTGCAAAGTGTTTTTTATTCCAGCATCCTTCTTAAACACAGATGTACATGCTGAGCTGGGAGCCTTCTGAAGTGCTCTGTGTTGACTTAACTCTTTCCCTCTGGAGCCCAGCGACTTCAATAAGATCATTTATGCCAAGGTTGAACATTTTGAACCCCATCTCAGATGCACAGCCTGTGTGCTCCAATTTGTGTGCCTAAATTTCAGCTACCTATATCTACCCCTTTAACTTCCAAGTACAGTCTGGCTTCTACAGCCCATAACGCCCTTAACTTCAGTAAAGCTTTTCAGAACATATAAAAAAATGATGCCACTTGTTTTGAAGTGCTCAGACATGGATTTAGGCCCCAGATGCTCAAAAACTACAGCTTAAATTTAGACATCTACATCTGTACCACTGGCAAAGTGTTTTTATTTTTGGAAGCACTGAGCCCCAGAAGCTCCCATTAATTTCAGTAAGAGCTGCTGAGAGTAGAGAGTCTTGGAAACCTCTTCTGGGGAAGCTGCGCTAACAAGAGCGTTGGCTTGAAAAGAAGTGACAATCAGGAGGAAGGAAAATATTTGTTTAGCTTTCCTATTTCATAAAGTCGTTCCAGAAGCAATGGATCTGGTAAACTCAAATTTCTTGAGGGTTCATGCCCAGTGTCCACCAAACAGGAGTTTGCTCAACTCCCTGTCATGTTCCCAGCCTGTTTGGTGTGACAAACTTGTGTGGCCAGATCCTGCTGGCTGACTGGGCAGTTGGTTGCTGCCACTGAAGACTTAGTGACAGTTGCCTTTCCTCCAGCACCAGCCTAATTTCTTCCTCTTTCTTCTGACCAGACGAATCCTCATGGAAACTGCAGGAACTTATGTGTTGTGGACCTAAAACCTTCTATCAAATTTGGTTGAAAAACTGCCCAGAAGTTATTACGGACAAGAAATGCAACTGGATGAGATTTGTTTCCTTAGGAACCTAGATTAAAGGGAAAAATTAATTGTGGATATCTGAAAAATTCAGGTTAGAGAACTCAGATACACTTAAAAAAAAAAATCTACAAAGCTCTAAACTTTTAAAAGGCTTTGAGACCTAAAGGCAATTAGAAGTTTAAATGCAGGCACAAACCTGAAAAATGCATACAATAGACATGCACAGTATTTTCTTCTATTTTAGCCTATCCCTGTGTAAGACAGTCCCTGGCAGTATCCCTGGCAGTGCGTGTGGTTCCTCTATATGGAAAGCATGTGGTTTATATGAAGTGTGCGACTCAAGTGTCACATTCAGGTAAATCCTTGAGCAACCCATAGAAGTTTCTATACTTACAAAAGCAACAGCACACGCCAAGTCAAGGAACGCTCTGCCTTGTGTGTTGCAGCAGCTGCAAAGCGTGCAGTGTCTGGGGAGGAAACAGTCTAACAGGAGTTTTTGTACATGCCATTTGCCATGCTTTTAAACCCAATATAAATACAACCAAAAAGCCATAAATTCCATCTGCGTTCACAGCTGAAGGAGACATCATCCCCTTCCATGAGGCAGCAGAAAATGTCAAAGAACATTGTGATTTTTCTAGAAAGCAGGAAAGGAAAAGAAATACACAGCAAAACCAGTTCAAATATGATTGAAAAGAACACTTGGGAAATGCAGCTTCTTGGGGCAATGGAGCTAGTATTGAAAAACACAGGAAATGCCTTATCTCAGGATGGGAAGAAGAGCTACCAGGCTGAACTGGTGGCCTTGTATTGCCCTTTGAACAGTGATCCCTCTGGCCATGGTCTCCAGGACTGGTTTCTGGAACAGGCACCCAGGCTGCAGTATGGGAGAACTGTTCTCCTTCCCTTTGAATCTTTCACAAAAGAAACTGTTGACATAAAATTTTGCTACTAGATCTTCTGAACGCGATATAAACAGGAGTTATATATGCAAGACATAAGGGCTCAGCTGCCCTTGGTGGCACGAGATATCACAAAAATAATTTGGTTGTAGATAGTAATGCGGTAGGCACTAACGTATCTTGAAGGATGGCAGCGCCAAGACGTTCAGGGGAGGAATACAAGGCAAGCCCTTGGGTGGGCTAGGACAACATGCAGGAGTTTCATGAATTCCATACATGACCATTCCAAACTCTTTTCTCTGAGAACTGAGAGGAAAGTCCCCATATGCCACATTTTTTGCCAAGCAGCTGTCTCACAGAACTTCATTTTGGAAGTTGTCAAATGTGATACTTTGAAAATACACTGTTCTGGATTCCAGGGGATGGATGTCCTGGGCACTGAGTTCTCCAGGTGCCCTGGGTGATAGGTGCGATAACTGCTTTTACAGGGCACATTTTTTCAATCTGGCCATCTGCTCACCAGGCTGCAATGGAGGCAGAAGCTGGGAAAGCCTGTGGACAGCCTCCCAAGTTTTAAGGCTCCCTGAAACCTTTCACTTAGCTCAGCGAACTAGGAGGAAGCAGCAAAAGGGGTGCTGGCTCCCAACACCAAGGTTCCCTAGTCAAACAAGAGGTGCTCTCATCTGCAGAAAGCCAGCAAACTCTCCACCACTGTGATACTGATGCCTTTCCTACTTTTCTCCCATGTTTGTGATCAAGAATCCAGTGCTGAAACTGACAACAAACCCACAACAGATATCTACCCTCCAGTTCCAGCAGCTGGTCATATTTTAACCCCTCCCTAGGTTTTAGGTGAGCAAGCATCACTCAATACCTGGCAAGAACGTCACTCAAAACCTGTCAAGTACCTCATGGCATGGTGGATAAGAAATTGGTTGGAGGGTCACATTCTGGCTCAAAGTCCAGATGGAGACCTGTGACAGGTGGTGTCCCTCATGGGTCTGTATGGGACCAGTGCTGTTTAATATCTTTATCAATGATATAGACAGCGAGATTGAGTGCACCCTCAGCAAGTCTGCAGATGACACCAACTTGAGTGGTGCAGTTGCCACACTGAAAGAACGGGATGCCATCCAGAGGGACCTGGACAGGCTGCAGAAGTGGGCCTGTGAACTACAAAGATGATCAGATAGCTGGAGCACCTTCCCTGTGAGGACAGGCTGAGACAGTTGGGCTTGTTCAGCCTGGAGAAGAGAAGACTCTGAGGAGATCTTATAGTGACCTTCCAGTATCTGAAAGGAGCCTACGAGAAAGCTGGAGAGGGACTATTCATAAAGGCTTGTGGTGACAGGATGAGGGAGAACGAGTATAAACTGGAGAAGGGCAGATTTAGACTAGATATTAGGAAGAATTTCTTCACCATAAGAGTAGTGAGACACTGGAAAAGGTTGCCAAGGGAAGCTGCAGCTGCCCCATCCCTGGTTCAAGGCCAGGTTGGATGGGGCCTTGGGTAACCTGATCTAGTGGGATGTCCCTGCCCACAGTGTTGGAACTAGATGACCTTTAAGGTCCCTTCCAACCCTAACTATTCTATGACTCTAAGAAGAGACTTTTTCCCTCCTATCTTTTCTCAGGGCATTGGAGGTGGTAGGGAACATGACTCTGAGAGAGTCCTGCCCTCAGAGGGCAGATTTTCCTTCCTGGTTGTGTTCGTTCACTTTAATGGCAACATGGAACAAGCTTTGGCCAGTCTCAAGTGACACACTAGACTGCTGAGAGCTGTTCAAAGAAGATAACTGAAGGAACATGCAACAGGGAAATTTTCTAACTATGGTGATGAACAAAACCAAATTCTGTAATCAGTGCTGAAGTACCACGAAGTGAAAAGAGGGCTACATGGTGATAATATATGGCCATGAATTTAGAGCGCGAACCCAAGATTTTGTCTCATTCAGGTTTTGTAGGCTGTCCTCAGAAATGCTTAATGTAGGGTTAACAAAGAGCACTGTAATACAGAGTGATCCTTTATCTCACTGGGGGCCTGCGCCCTGCCATCCTGATTTATTCCTTATTCACACGGTAAAAAAAACCATCGGTTTCAGGAGATATTTCAGATCAAGGACTGAAGCATTTGTGCCTGGATTTTCAGCCCATGTATTTTACACACTTCTGAACACTAACAACAATGCTGTGACTCTGTAGGGATACATGCATTTAAATCAGCATCAAAACTCCTTTATGACCAAGATTTAAAATGTTGAATGCATTAGAGAAGAGAAACATTTGCACTGTGTTGCTTATTGTTGGTTGCCTTTCTGTGAGCGCTTTCAACACCACCAATTTAGTCCAGAAGTGGTTAAAAGCAGCTAAAGCGAGCTTTGGAGGACTCGGTGTCAGCTGGCATTCTAATGAGAATTAGACAATCGGAAATAGGCAGCTCCGAGGCCAAACAATTAGCCAGACAATTAAAAGGCTCTACTGTACAGGGTTTTATGTGGGATAGAATAATGCAGCCGCAACATTTGTGCTAATAAGGTAGACGGATAAGAATGAAGTTAATTTCCCTTCTCAGCAGCTAAATGAACAGATCACTCCCTTTTAGTTAAGCCCAAAAGGACACATTTTTTTTCCCTATAAAAGAAAGAAATAGAAATGCTAGTCTCTGGCTATGGAAATAAAGCTGGGTATTAAAGCTGGTACAGAGCATAAAGAGGTCCAGTGCTCGTGCCACCCTGCTCTGCTCTGTCTTCTGCCTTCTGCAAAAGTCACTTCCACCTGTATCATGCCTAAATCTCTGCCCATTCCTTGTCTGGATGTTTCTGTATGTACAGGATAAGATTGTTATACCGATCTATGTTAATATTTTTATAAGATGTTGCTCACTACAGATCAGAGGTATGACAATTTGTGTGAAAAATTAAGAGAGATAAGTGCATGAACACAAACTGCTACTATGCCAAAATATGCAGGTACGTTTCTTGCATTTGGAGAAACTGCAGAGTACGACACACCACAGACTACGGAGAATGAGCCTCACTCTGGGAAAACTCCCTTCCTAACCACAATATCCTCCTATGAATATGGTACAGCAGTTCCAGAATAGACACAAGCTGGAGGACAGAGTGACCCCCAAAACATGCCCAACTCCAGAAAGCTTATCCTTCCCCTATATTCTGAAATCCTGTACCTCTCTAACTCTGCAGCACAGCAATGACATACCAGGAGACAGCCTAAGATCCAAGTCCTGTTACCCATCCAGATTTGTTTGGGGCTGGCTCAGTTACTGAAGCAGCATTTACACTCATGCTTGCAGTCTCCCGCTAGCCAAACCCCTCTGAATGTTAACATCCACATGGAGTGGGCAGGACAGCACCCAAACTCCATGGCACAAACCAGATGCTGCCTCTTTGATGTAGCAGACATGGTTCATTCAGCTGGACGCAGTTCTGGGCAGCCATCTCTCAAGAAGGAGGGTTGGACCAGATGACCTCCAGAGGTCCCTTTCAGAAAACCTCAGTTGTTCTGTCACTGTGTGCCATTCACCGATGATGTAAAACATCACTGAGGCTTCAAACATTTTTTCCTGCGCTGGAAGTGTCATCTGGGGGAGGGTGGGCTGGGAGTTTGTGGAGATGTGTCTAAGCACCATACTCAAAAAACACACACAGAGCCATTTGAGGTTTCTGGTTCCCTGTACTATCCTTCCCTCTCCATCAAACAGCACAGGCTGTTGCCAGAGCCTGCCATCAAACTTTACATTAGGTTACTGGTTTCTGTGGTGTACCAGCAGTCATGTGTTACTATTTAGCAGAAAGTACCACCAAAACAGTGAAAATGAGCTGTTTTGGTTTAGTGTCTCCTTTCAGTTACAAAAGACCAGAAGCAAGTTGTCATACACAAAATAATTGAATCCCTGGGAAAACAAGCTGTTTGGAAAATGAGCCATTGGTGCGTTTTACAACAGGGCATGCTGTTGTTTTTCTGCTGTGATGGTAGGGTTTTTGTATCTTCAAGGTTTACCACACATGCACAGGGTAGTTAAGCCATGGTCAGCTTTTCACCCTACCCCTCGCTTTCCTCCGTCTCCCAAAAAAGCCATCTGAATGGACATATGATATCACATATTTAGACACAAATGGTTCAGTTCAGTCTGAAACTACCACATTATGGCTTCAGCCAAACCATTTCTCCAATAATGCCCAGATGTATCAATTACTTCTCCTCTATAATGAAAACAGATGAGGAACAGGTGACAAGGCCTGTTTGTAGCAGAGGGAGGGAAAGAAAGTTTTGGCTAGTTAGAAAATGTCCTTGACAAAACCCCTGTATCAGAACAGCATGGTTGAAGTGCCTTACAGTCGCTGCTGTCCAGTAGGACTGATGCAGAAGACCACAAAACCTATCACTTTAATATATTTAATACAGGCATCTGTAATATTAACCAAAACTTCTTCTTGGCCACTGGTAACTTTAAGTATGTGTTTGAGGCGGCATTCCCATTTTGCCAACCCTGGCACCATGAACTCTGGCCAAGTTTGGCTCTACCAAGTGCCTCACTTTCCAGACTGATACTGAGCAGGAGGCCTCTTTGGAGGATCAGGTGTACATTGGACTCCTGACAGTCTCCCAAGCCCATTTTTAATAAGGCCTTTTTGTATGATTGCTACCTGGCTCTTACTCTTTCTCCAAGCAAGCACACATGGAGTCTAGGATCTCTGTGGTGCAGGGATGGCTGTGCAGTGGGAACACAGCTCAGTTGCCTCTTCGCTGGGTACCCTGACACAGAGACTAGGGCACAGGACTAAGATGCAAATAGTATTCCTCTAGATGACTGGAAATTGTATTTTTTGACCAAATGACTGCTGTATCAAACCCTAGTAGTCAAGCGGCTTTGTCCAAAATTTCCTGACTGTATCAAAACACCTGGAAAACAAGCAATGTCTTCCTCCATGTGAAATTGTTCTGCATTCACAAGCAGTAATAGAGAAAGTTTTACCTGGCTGACATACAGAATGCTCATATTGATACTAGTACTGCTGCCTACAAACCACAGCACTGGAAAAACAGTTGCACACAGCTTCATCAAAGGGCTTCAAGGATGCATTTTCTCTGTCTGTCATATGCAACTGAAAGCAACTTATTAATTTTGTGCTTCATGTACATGACATCCTCACGACTGACAATGAGGCAGAGTGATGTAGTGCTGGTGGGAAGGTTAACAGACTTACAGTAGCCTGTAAAAGAACAAATTCTAAAAACCCGTGTACAATAGCTGTTGCCTCCCAGCAGATACATTTCAGTGTAAGGGCTTTTTCTTCTATGACATCATTATCATTACAAAAGATACTACAGCACTTTTACTAGTATGTGGGGAAGTGTTTTTCACATATGACTAATAGATAGGTGTTAATCATCTACACAATTAACAAGTTAGTGCTTCCCCCCATAGTGATTCAGTTACATTTACCTTCTTTTGTTTATTTTATTTCAAGCAGCTCTAACAACAAGATTTGTGAAGTCTAACTGCGGGTTAGCAGTACAGTTATCCAAAGCACTGAAGAGCAAATCCTTTGTGAGCATTGCTGCAGGATCTCACTGGAGATGCCGGTGCAGAGCTCAGGCCATCAGCAGTGGTTTCTGGATAGGTTTTGACATACTGCCTCTAACCAGATGAGACCCAGGTGTTCCTGAAGTCAATGGAAAGTCCACAGTTTCACCCAGTAAGATCCAAGAATGCCTGTTACTCTAGGATATTTACTACAAGGAGGGCCAAGTTGGCCAGCTTTTTTTTTGTTTGTTTTCTGTTAAATTTAGCTATGATTTCCTGGGTTTCCCCATTGTGTGGCTTTGGCTTCTGAGCCCATCTGCTACACTTTAGGTTATGTTTTCATTGTGGTGCGTGGGCTCTTGGCTCATTAACATAGTGTTAATGGAGTATGGCAGCTAGAGCCTTCCTCCACTCACTGATAAGACATTCTTTCCGGAAGGAGGTTTGCCCACAGCAAATTCAGCAGCTGAAGCATTTATCTGCCACGGAGTGTTAATAATTGTCAGGTTATAATTACCAAATCTCAATATTTACGGAAAACCAGCCTCTCTATTGTGCAGCTAATAGCAAAATCTTGAATGTACAAAATGCCAATTTGCTATGAATGAGGAGCTGCTTGCTAAAATTCAAAAGCAATTAAACCGTAAGCAGTAGCTGACATTTAACAATTATACTGTTTACGAAGGAGCCGCCACTTACTGTGTACAATTCTGGCAGTGAAGATGCTCTATGGGACAAAAGGACCTGGGGAGCCTCCTCAGTTCCCCCACAAAGAGGATTAGTTCATGCCGTGCCTCAGCTGGGAGACTGGAAAACTCAACCCATTGGAGTGGCTTTGGAAAGCTGGCTGACAGCACATTGCACAGCACCTTCTTTAGCTGCTCTGGTGTGGGATCAAGCTGTGCTCTGAACAGATGAGGCAGTTCCTCTGTTTTCTACTACTAAAGAAGGGGAAGGTAGATTTAGATCCCATGTCTTTATTCCTTAGCTCAACTGGTCTAATGTATGTCTTTAAATATATTATGTGTCTCCTCTGCATGAGATCTCATATGTTTCTTGATATTAGTAATTACACCATACACTCAAATAAACAGAAATAAACAAATTATTATTATTACTCCTTAAACAGATATTTTTGTTGTTTTGATGGCCCAAACCCCCCTTTTTCCTTCCTCAAAGAACAGAAAAGTTCTATTCAGCTTGGATTGAACAGTACAATCTTCATTCTACTTAAGTTGAAACATGTTTGTTTCCTTGGAAGGATTCTTCTTTTACTGTTCTTTATTATTACAAAGCTGAGAGAAATTTCAAAACAAAACTTTGTTTCCTAGTGAAAAAACAAACTGCTTCAGTTATTTTGAAAATGTCAAGATAAGTCTGCTCTGCTGTCACCAAAACCACTTGCTAAAGTTCACAAGTTGGTAAAAAGTTTTGGTTGATCCACAGCTGTAATTTCTCTGCACTAGGAAAGTCCGTGTCTTACAAAGTAATTCCACCCTCCAAAAAACTGCCTTTAAGCTAAAGCAACCTGGAAATCATGACTGCAACACTTCCCCCAATATGTTTATATAATTAAAGGGTCACCTGTAGAAACTTTCAATGGATTAAATGTGGCAGTGAAAGCCTGACTAGCTATCATGGCAGATCTACAGATCTTAATCCAAGGGCCAGGACCTGCACAGGAGACACTTGGTGCAGGATGGGACCCAGACCCACCTGGCAGTCCAGCCTTGATAGCTGTACCCCTGTAGAGAACAAAACCTGTTAGAGGCTCCCTCGGTATCCTTATCTCCTCCAAAAAGCCTAGTGAAGGGCCATGGAGTGCAGCCAGTATCTAGGGTATATTCCTGTTATTGTTTCTCTGCCTAAGCCAGGTCTTCTTTTTGCCCTGGTAAATGTAAATCCAGAATCATGACTCTCAGCTTTATGCCACTTTTGCAACCCTTCTCTTCCATTTTACCTGCTCCCATAGAGCCGGCAGCCCACTGCCTGTATCCTAGGAGCACCAGCCCAGATTCTGACTCTTTCTGACACAGAGTGTTGTAAGGATAAGCTGTTCAAAACAGTTCCAAAGCCTACTCCAAGTGTTTGGATAGGAAAAAAAACATCTACTTTTGCTTATACTTGTTACAGCTAGGGATAAAGTTCTCTATCTCTCTGCACATTTGGTAACTATTTACTTAACTAAATGGTGAAAAAGAGAAGCCTCAATTCTCTAGAGTTGCCTCCCTCAGCTTGTTTATCACTGTGTTGCAATGGCTCTGTGGTTGTGAAATCACGAGCTGAAAACTCAAAAGGAAATTTCTAGTGACAAGCTTTCCTTGAGGCTGTAAACAAATAGAATTCATTAGGAGGAAGAAAGAGAAGCAGAAAACATCAAAATTAACACATGCATGCACACGTGTGCACACACACACATATGTGAGCACACACACTTTTGCTGCTTTGTCAAACGATGCTGTGAAAAATAAAAATGTCCTTATGCCAAGCTTGGGTTTTTTTCAAGAATAACCAGCTTGATCTAATGGCTCCTGCAGTTGGTAGGAAGCTGAGCTTTCTCAGACTGCAACAGAAGTTGGATTGTACTTCTAGGCAGTTTGTTTCATCTGCCATTCCCTGAAAGTGCTTTGCCCTTTCTACACCTGCTTGTGCAAACTCCACAACACAGCTCTCTAGGAGTTCTCAGGTGTTTGCTGATAGACAGCATATTTGCCTAAAAGAAAACAAATGAATAATGAATGAAAAAGAAGCCTCTGAGCTAACTATACTAGTGGTTTTTTACCTGTAGCACCAAGACCTTGTATATTCTGGCTTCGTGTTAAAAAGCGTACTGATTAAACCATAATATTATGTTTTGATCTAGCCTACAGCTGAATGAATTACTGGCAGGAAACACAGCTCATGAATTCAATCAAAAATCCTTTCATTTGTCACAGCCGCTTCCTGTCTGTCTTTCAAACATCTGCTTCTCTTGTTCACAACAGAAAAAGTCTTTGTTAAAATAATAAGCATTCACCGATCCTTCCCTCCAATAAAGTGCACAGTTCTTCAATGAAACATGCTTTCCTCTCCACTTCAAGTTTATTTTACATATCTTTAATAGCTTCCTCGTACCCCTCTTTCTTTCCGTTTTGAAATTCTGGAAAATCTCAAGCTGACAAAAGAAGGCATTTCCAAAGTGAAAGCTGGAGCTGCCCCTGGCTTTTCTGCCAACCGGACCCAGGGTTTGGGATGCTTTGCTGCAGTCCCTGCCAAGAACCTCTCCAGCTCCTTAAATGGAAGCCACTTCCTCCCCAGGGAGGCTAAGCAGCCATCCAGCCTCCTAGAGCAGAGGTGTTTCTCCAACATCGCTGCTCTCCTGTGAACGTCAGCCTACAGCTGAAATAAGCACAGGCTTGTGGGAAGCAGCACGGGTCCTTTCTCCTCAGCCCTGGAGCACAAAACCTCCTCCTGACCACAGGGTAGGATGAGGAGAGAAACTGAGAACAACTAATTTCTTAATTTTCCATTTACAGAGACAGTCACCGCAATGACCACTCCATGGTACCTCAGATCTAACCTACTTAATCAACTATTTGTGCAAATGATGGATATCAGCTGTACAGTCCCCTCCTGCTGTCCTTAAATGTCACAAATCCAGAATCAACACGCTGGTGTTGCATGTTTGGCACTCTCAGCAACTCCGCATTTCCTTACAAGCTTCTACAGTGAACACCAGTGTTCCAGTGAAATTCACTTTGAAGTAAACCTCTTTCATTGCTAAGTACTTCTTAATAATTAATCACCTACTTTCTGTAGTTCTTCTAAAAGCACTCTGAGTGTTCACTTCTGAACACGACAACCCATTGCCCAGCATCAAAATGCATCTGACTCTGTGGGGGATACCTGAGAGTTCTCTAAGAAACATTAATAGTGCCCAAAAAACTCAACAGTGCAGGCATTAGGCTGGAAAGTTGAAGGTTCAAGAAGAAGCAGAAGCTGTATTAAAAACAACTAGCAGTATATCCACGGGTCTGGCTGCACCAACACTCACACTGTGCACCAACCCTCTGTCTCTTCCTAAAGCCTTCCAAGGGAGGATGACCCCAAGTGACTGAAGTGATCAGGGTAGGGCAGATGGCTGTCCTGTGGGAAGTGGAATTGAAATACTCTTCTCCATTCTGAGAAGCTGGAAAAAAACAAGCTGGTCCAGTTGGCCCGTTTTCATGATTTTTTTGCATCATACATACTTTGAAAATGTGAGACATTGCTTGCAGTGTGAAATAGGCTGATGACAGACAGAAGCAGAAAATTATTAGGGATGCTTGCATGATGCTTTTCCAATGCTCAAATGACTATTTCTTTATTTTCCACTGTATACCTTTTTTTTAAAAAAAAAATTTTTATGTAATAGTTTTTGAAGTATAGATTACTTTTCTTGCAGGAGAACCTCACTTTTACTTTGATTCTGTACTACAGTAGAGCTTCACTTCATGATCCCATAATTATATCTGAATAGGAGTGATGTAAGTTAGGGTTATCCCAAACTTAACAATCCCTGCAGTGGGTCACCCAAAGGTCAGTCTGTACACATGTACCATCTCCAGCTCGGGCAACAGCAGGTACATAGGAAAGAGGATGGGCATGGGGTAAACACATAGGAATAAATCTGTTGGCTGACAGAGCTGGGGTGTTTTGCATTTCATGGCTGTCAATGTACTTTTCTTCCTGAGATATGTTTAATTGCTCTTTACCTTGCAAATGTTTAGTATGTACAGCATCATGCAGCAATGAGTTCTGTAGTTTAACTGCAACCACTCGTTTAGTCTACCTGGAGCCTGGCACCACCTTGTCGTATTGGGTGCTCCATAGGTCTTCTATCGAAAGAAGCAGCCCAAATTGTTTCCTGACAACTCACTGGAGAGCATCCATAGATTTGAGCACTGTTTCTGTCAAGAGAGTCCAAAATATCTAGAAAATGTCCTATCCTTTGTGTTATCCTTGTAATTTTAGTACCTTTTTATTTCTAATATACCCTTTCTGAGAAGGAAAGGCAGAACTAGTGAATTCTTACGACTGGTTTTCCTCTTTTTACCTAATAACTCCTGATGTTTGATTTGTTTTGCACTGCTGTCAAGGAATACGCTGTTGTTTTCACAGAGCTATTAACAACTCTGGGACCTTATTCTTGAACAGACACAGCTAACACACACTGTCAACTGCCATCTACAGTTAGGAGTTTTTCCCATGCACAACACTCTACATTTATCTAAATTAATCTTGTCTGCGCTTTTATTGCCTCACTCCTAACTATAGTGAGTGCCTTCTGCAAGTCTTTGCAGTCAACTTTCATTTTTATTACCCATAATAGCTCACTATCAATAGCAAACATTGCCACTTCACTATCCTCCCTCTTTTCCAGACTGTGGGAGATAACAGCTCTAACCCTGCCTGGAGGAGCCAGCTGTTTCTGATGCAGTCTCAGCTACAGTGACAAACCCATGCTTCTACAAGTGGAACTTGTTTTGCTTGTGGAAAGTGTTTTCTCAGTATCCGTATAGGTTTGTCAGATGTGTCCACACTAGGACTACTCTGCTAGATTTGCCAATACAAAAAAAATATCTCTGATGGTTCACAAGCATGACTTAGACACAATATGAAACCTGGGAGCGGAGTGCATCCTTCCAAAAAGGAGCTGGGCAGTTTAAGTAGGGAGATATCAAGGTACTACATAACTTTGGATACTTAACCTTGAGGTTTAAATCAGGATGGTAGTTTCTACTAGTCGATGCAAAAAGAACTCCTCCAGGGCTATAAATTAAGAAAGAAAAAAATGGAGTTGACAGAAAGTGTACAAGCATAAATTATTCTCTGTAAGTAAATAAGCAGACAGTTGCTGTCAGAGCTTCTGCTGCACATCTCCACACGGCCACATTAAGATTTCTACAGTGGCCCATGCAGCCATGGTAGTGAATTTTAATAGGTACTTGGAGGGCATCTGAAAACCAGTTACTTAAGATCTGCAATATCTTTCTGTTCAGTTGACCCAGGCTGGGGCATCTCTTGAGTATCCTATTTCCTGCCCTCTACCTTATTTGGCCCCCAAAGGGTGCAGGGCAGATGCCTGAGTGCAAATGCATGCATACAAAAAACCCCCAGACAATATCAACTCGACTTTAGGCTAGAAACAGTAAGAGACAGGATGGAGCAAGACTCACCTGCCAAAGGGCAACAAGAGTTCTTATGGGGGGTTTGCCTGTTGGATGCTGGTGGGGAAAAGGTGGTAGTTCACCAGACAATGTCAGGGCAGGAGGCTGAGCCACGCAGTGATTCTGCAAGGTGAAGCATGAAGGTTTGTTGTGTATGCCTCACACCCACGATCTAGTGAGTTTGGAGATTCCCATACATCCTTTTTTTCCCCAAAAATGGCATTAAATGCAATTAGTAGGCAGCAGGTTTCACACATATTAAAGTAAGCACTTTTCCATCCACTGCAGCTTAAACAGTGTAGCTCACTGCCACCAGCTGTTGAAGAGGCCATAAGTTAAAACAGCAATTAGACAAATTTCTGGAAGGAAGTCCACTGGAATTACTAAACACAAAGACACTGTCTCTGGCTGAAGAATTCTCAGCCCTATGATTGCATCCAGAAAAGGACTGTGCCAAGTTCACCTGTTTGCATTTTTCCTCCAGCATCTGCTCCTGGCCAGAACTAGGACAGGATCCTGGACCTGACATATCCTTTTCAGATCAGTATTTTTCTTCAGCCACGTGTAAAAGTTCTGCAGCTTGTTTTGCAATTGTATATTCCCTACTCCAAGAAACCCTTCTTTTAATTTTGAAGGCTCAACTATAACACTCAGGCAAAGTAACCTCCACAAAATCTGATTTGGCTAATGCATGAGGTCCTAGATATATCAGTACTGCCAGAATTTCTCCTTCCCTACTGTTCCTCTGATACGTATCACTCCATTGAGAAAGGCAATGCAATCCACTGGACTGAGCACTGTGCACTGCCAGGGCAAACATGGGAGATTTAGATTACACATGAGTCCAGCCTTTTGTACCAGATGTGTTTATGTCAGTTGGGTTCAGAGTTGACTCCTCAGACTAAAGAATTACCCTTCTCTGGCCTCTCTGTTGAGCATCTATGTTGCTTCAGTAGTTGTTAAATGCCAGAAACTAATTTAATTTTAAATGATTTTTAATATCATGCATTTTAAAAAAGGCTACGAAGCTCCTACGCTTTAGAACTGCAACTTGACACCCAATTCCCATCTGTCTCTTATTAACAAAAACAACTCAGATAATCTAGTCGCATATAGAAAGAGTTGAAAAAACTGATGAAGATTATACAGTGTGGGCCACCAAGTAGTCAAGAACATCTTGATGGTAGTCTTCTGAGCCAGTGGTTAGTTTAAGAAATGACTGAATGAAGAGGAGATTAAATGAACTGATGGGGTCAACTATGCATATTTACAAAATGAAACTTCATTTAGAAAGGTGTAGAGGGTAACTAACTTGAGTTCAAGGCCACTCCAAAACTCCATATCATTATATAAGGCATCAGTTACATGGGCAGCCTTGGGCCCAAATGCTTATCCTATGTGATTGAATGAAAAGAGGGATGTGCCAAGAATAGTTTGGATGAGACAGGACACGTGTACACAATGAAGTGCAGACTGGTCTGCACTGCTGCTTTGCAAGGGTGCACTCTGGCAGGGACTTCAGGTGAGCTTTCTCAAGGGGGTGAATGTGAGCAAGTCCAGGGATTTCTTATAGACCTGAGCCTGCAGGTAGGCTGGAGTGCAATGGCTGGATTCCCCAGCAGTAAACCTGTAGGGCAGAGGCTTTGGTTATGGATGACAGCCAGGGATATGGTAGAAAAGTGCCAGAGTAAAGGGGTTCAGTGACTTTCAACTCAACTCATACTGCTAAAACACCCAGGTGGCCCAGTGCTACCCCACTGACTTTAGGTCTCCAGCAAACCTTTTTCAGCCTTAGGAGGACTCCCACCACGTGTGCCCAAAACCCACTACAGCCCCTTGCCTATAGCAGGGAGAGCTTTGCAACATCCTTCCCTGAAGACACCATGCTATGCTGACTATCAAGTGGGAGGAACAGAAACCTGTACAGCAGAAGAAGCAAAGGCTGGATTCTTGGTCTGCAGCTCCTAGAAGAGATGGGACAGGTGCAGAGCGGGAAACTCTGAACCAGGCTGCAATAACCATGAAATCTACTGGTGAAGTGCAGCACCTTGCAGTATTTCCCATCAGGAACTGTGAAGCTCACTTTGCTGTTGCTAGGGCTCAGGGTGCCTGTTGCTGCTGTTGCTTCTATAAATAAAGTTTCCATTGCAGGATAAACTAAGCAAGCAGCGGTCGCTTTTTAGGGAAATCTCCCCTTCATCCCCTGAACACAGAGAAACAAAAGATCTTCACATCCACCTGCTGCTCAGCCAGCCATAAGCAGTGAGCAAGCTTGCATGGTGGAAGGTGGCTGACGAAGAGCTCTGTGGTCGCAGGCAGGGACTGTCCCTGGCTGCAACCTGAGGCTGCCTGTCTGTGGGGCAAATGAGAGCTTTCTGCAGACACACCGCCAGTTCCCCATGCCGGGAGGATCACACACGATTTTTGCATTCGGAGAATTCCACTGCATATAATTATTCCTTTGATCAAGTTAAAAGAGCAGCCATCCATCGTGTGCGTGAATCATGGCTTTGCTTTGAATTACCAATTTGGACAGGGAAAGGAGGCTGTGAGAACAGCCGGTCCAAGGAACAGGCTTCTCTGACAAGTTCCTCTTTTACTTTTCTTTTTTTTTTAAAGTACACATTAACCAAACTGTACTGCTGTCAGGACAAGCAAATCATTCCAGGAACTGCTTTCATTATCATTAGCAAAGTGGAAGTCCTGTGCTGTGTTTGCTTTGGGTCCAGGCAGCTGCCCAAAGACTGCACTTCAAAGGCCTCTCCTCGGTTCACATCAGAGCACCACCCTGGTTTCCTAACCACAGTCTCCTCTAGCTCAGGACCTGCTTCTCCTTTCATTTCTCCACTTGGTTTAGGCTCACTAAACATCGGGAGGTTCAGTCACATGTAAGTATCTCCCACAGAAAATGAAGCGTCTAAGGCAGTTCAGTTTCAGTACCTCACTGAACTACTAATCTAAAAGGACAGTCTAGTAAGTGGCAAGAATTGGTCTTTATGGAAGAAAAAAGGTGGACTTCCCTGAGGGATGCAGAAAGCTCCCCTCTGAGTCATTCACTGATGTTCAAAAGACACAGAGCCAACCAAAGTTCAAATGCTACAGAAATCCTGTCTGCAACCTAGCCAAGAGTCCCTGAGTCCCATCACCATCTCACACCACAGTCTGTCCCAGGTAAACGCTGAGACAGAAAATGATGCTTCATACCACACTGAACTGGAGTATCTAGCTATGGGAAAGTGAACTCGATCAGTGGCTCTGGCTCTCAGGGTTTGCCTGGTAATCTCAGAGCTAGTATTTGTACCATCAAGGCTTGTCTTTGATACACCAGTTCTTGCTGCATGCAGCCACTGGAGAAGAATAAACCAGACAGGTGAGCATTTCAGCTTGAGCATGCCCAAAAGCTGAACTAGACTGGGTTTGACAAAGTAGTACTGACTCCATCAAGCTCTTTGGGAGGGTTCAGAAGCTGCCTTCACTTTTTACTGCCTACTGACCCACCTCCATAGAGCACAAATCTGCTTTGTGCTTGTGTTTGAGCAGCTATGCATCCCAATTGTCAGGGGGTCCCCCTGGACTGACAGGTGCATGCGCTCTAAAGCCATTATGGTCTCTGCTACAGTCAGATTGCTAAGGACACTGCTTTCCTACTGTGCCAGCTCCCAGCTTATTTTAACTCCAATAATTGTTTTTTTCCTGTTTTTAAATATGAAAGGGTCTCTGTTTGGCTGTCAAGTGCCGTTATTGCAGGAATGAAAAAGCCAGCTTTCAGCTGAAATTTATCCAGAGGTTGGTTGAGACTTGTAGAGTACATCTAGGGTCTGCATTTCACTCCTGAGCATAGTGCCTCCTGGCTTTCATGCAGATTTGGCAAGTCTCACACAACTCCAACCTCCCTTTCTCTGCAGCTTTAGAGCCAGGTCTAAATGCCACAGCACTGGGTGCTGCCCTGGCTGGGCTGCCTGGAGCTCTTCCCCACTGTACTTGCTGGCCTTGAAAGGCAGAACCTTCCTGATCCTAAAGGAAGAGGCAAAGTAGATGCATTTCCTCTCTTTGTGCCAGACTCTACTTGATGGCCATGAATGCATCACCCTCCTTGTTACAGGGAAATGTCCAAGCAATGGTGAAGCAGTACAGGTCCCAGTCAATGGCAGGGACAGCAACACCTACTTGTCTTACCTGTAACAGGAATGCAGCTGACTCTAGGGATGGAGGTATAAGATGTATTTTTTCTGAGGCAACTGGAGGTTGAGTTGGGAACAGCCAGGGCTATGCAGGAGCAAGGTAACGCCTTCACAGCATCCCCCCGCTCTGTTGCTGTTTACTGAAAGCACTACTTGGGTAAGCAGTTAAGGGTATCTTTGTCCTATAAATGAAAACACTAGTGACCTTAACCCATTTTTTTGATTGATCTTGACTTGCAAAGTGAGTTGACTATAGAGTAGCCGGCTGTTTTTCCAAATTATGCTGAAAATACCGAGTTTTTCTGTCTGGATGAACACTGACATCGCTGCACTGCTGCACCACAGCACACTGGCTACCGCCATCCCGTACCTCATCCTTCTGAGGCACGGGATTGGTATAAGGCATGGAGCTTGCTGGGTTATAAACCATCAGCTGATGGCTTAGGAATCTGAGCCTGTTTGGGTCACAGAAAAGCCAGCCAGGACTTTTCATCAGGCTGTTAAATACGCCCCAGTATAGTGACCAAAACAGCTTCTACTGGCGAGGTTTTGTAGGCCTGGCTAGGGTCTCAGTGTGAACATCCATCTGACACCACCTTCCAGTTGGTAGTATTCTCCCTGAGCCATTCATTAGCTAAAATGCCTTTCTGGAAGCAGCTGCAAAGTGGCTGTACCTACACCAAGGAAAAGGCTGAGGTTAAATCAGGTTAGCTAGCCTATGTTAGCCAAACCCGATGGAAGACTGACTCACTTTTGGTAAACAGCTGTGGCTATTTAAGATATTACCACCCTGGGTGTTTGACCCTGTTGGAGTCACTGCCCTTGTAGCAGATCCAGCCAGAGAAAAAAAGCAAGTGTGCCTTGTTCTTCCCAGTTCGCTGCCTCACATCTTAGTATGAAGCAGCCTCCATGTGTTTGTCTCAGCCCTGGACTGCAGGGATGCCTGTGTCTCAGGTACATGTTGTTTTCTGGGATGCTGGGGTGGAACAATCTAGCAGAAAAGAGGAGATGGACGGCAGAGCAGTGAAAATTCCTGGAGATAGACTTTCAGAGTGAGGGTGGTACTCAGGGGGCGACTCAAGCCACCCAGATCCAATGTTTCTCCCTCCACTCAGCTTAGCTTTAGGGGGAACACAGGCAATAGAGTCACAGTCAAGTTGTCAGGCAGTCACAGGGATATCTGGGGTCTGTAGAGGTACCCCTCCCCCATTTGTGTGTATGGAGTTACGGTTCCCCAGAGCGCACCTGAGGCTTAAGCCAACCAGAGCAGGCTCCAAGGCTCTCGCAAGGCTTTTGCAGTATAATGGGGGAGGATTCCTCCTTCCTTTCTAAGAAATCTGGCAGCACGGGTAGGAAACTAGACATGCCACAAAAGCAGCAATCAAATAGTTTTCTTAATCAGGACTCCCTTTGTAAGAGCTCCAGCAAGCTCCTGAATTTTGCTGACTGTTTTGGAGGGGTGTTATTGGTATTGCTTTGAAATCCGGAAAAAACACTCAGCAAGTAAGATGAGTATGCATATTTCTTAAGTTATGTTTAGTACAAAGGATGTCTCCGGCATGACAATGTGCGGTACTGCACTTTACCCTCATCTGCACAAACCAGGAGGGATTCCCAGCCAGGCAACGGAGACTCACAGCCTCCCATTTTCTCCTTGCTTCACCCTGACTATTGAGAAAAAGCAGGCATTGAGATAGCAGGCCTTGTATTTTTTTTTCCTTGAGATGAATAATTCCTTTCCAAGACACTTATGCACCAACTCCTGCAGAAGCCAAAGCCAACAATGTAATAATACCTGTGCAGCACTGCCGAGTAAAAGGTCAACATCAGGTTCCGTATCACTCTGCTGTATCACTCATGCTCCCTGTCTGAGGAACTGAAGGTAGTCTTAAAGATTATGTTGGGGCTTTTGGAGATTTATGATATAATTCCAGGCTGCCTATAGGCTTTCCCCCCACCTTGTCTAGCTGCCTACAAATTATAATAAATTGGAAACACTGAATGCCTGAATATCCAATATCCAGGGTCCCTGACACAGTGATGGCTGATGTTTGGAGTTTCACTTCTCAAAGCGAGTGATGTCAGTGTGTGTGACTGCAGTCAATTTATCACCGTGACAAAGACCCAGCTACAGCAACTGGGGACAAGAATATATCAAACCCCAAAGGTTTAATCCTGGATGCATTTCTCCACTCTGATTTCACAATGTTACAGTATCATAAAATGGGAGAGCTGACTCTAGGGGCAGGAGACTCTGATTCCATTATTGATCTGCTCTTCCTTGTCCCCTCACTGGATTTTTTACAGGATACATCACAAGAGGTTTATAGGCTTTATGAGCTATGCATTTTAAGAACCAATTTATGCACCAAGCTCTGCTCTCAGCTGCAGCACGGTAATTCTAGATTGATTCAATTTCTTATTCAGTAACAGGGTAGAGAAATCACTACAACCTCCCAAATTTCACTCTACCTTTAGTGATGCAACATGGTGGTTTTCACAAGTAAATAAGACGGTTGCAGGAAAATACAAACGTTGATTCTGGTGGGAGAATTTACCCAACTAAACAAATTCCCAGCAACAGATCACACTTGTAAGGTACCAGAGAGCAAAGCAAGTTGTGCTCCCACACAAACAAGAGTGGCATTTTCAAACACAATAACTGTATCTAACGTTGTTTTTGTTTTTTTTTTTAAAAGAAAGAAAAGAAAAGAAAAAAAGAGAAACCAACAACCTCTGTAGCAGCACAAAACATCCTTTGTTGCCGGACGTGAGAAAAACACTACAGTTCTAAAAAAAGCCATAGGAAGGAAGTGGAAGAACCTCAGAGGCGAGTGGGAGTGCGAAAGGAATGTGGCTGCATTTTTCCCCCTCCCTGCATGTAAGCTCCCTGTTCACAGCCGAAGAGAGAGCTGTTTGGGGAGTTTTACTATCTGGGAACTTTGCTGTTCAGGAGTGAAGTGCATATTAAAGCAATTCACTCTTCCACGTTCTCTTTCTGAACTTTGAAATTAAAGAAAAAACAGCACCCCAAGGGACTAGCAGGTTTAGCATCCAAATTCTGCTCTTGGCTAAACTTCTGTAAGCTTGAAGGGATCTCTCTTCTGATGATAACTTTAATCCTTGTATTGAGTTTTACCACCCCGACGCCCCCACTCTTTGCAGCCTCCTTGGTGCACCCATAACCAATTAAATGTGGGAGGAAGCAAGCACCAACAACTTCAACACTGAAACATTCAGAGAAGTTCTGAGTTATATTATTGTAGTTCGCAAACCCCCGAGATTGCCAAAAACCAAGCAGAAGAAAACAGAAGAGTCATTTGAAAACAATGTCATGAAAAGGAAATCAATTTCATATGCATTTCTGAGATTAATGACCAGCATAAAAGAGAAGGAACGCTTGGACTGCAATCTTCGGAGATCTTTGTGTCACACTGTGGCAGAGTAACATGTACTCTCTACTTAGAATTACCTGCATCTTTAAAACACCTAACTGAACCACTGGGCAGAGAGTAGCCTGCTGGCCCTGAATAATGAATTACTTGCTAAGCCACAGTCCCTGCTGGCAGCATGTCCCCAAGAGGCACAAATTCACTGTGTTACATTGGCAATATTTGCTTAACATAAGAAAATGCCTTATCATTTCAGCATGGATTTCAATTCTTGCCAACAGTAAGAAAGAGAACTGTAGACTTGGAACTGAAATAGAATAAAAAGAGACTGGGATAGTAAAAATCTCAATATACAATAGATTTCTTTGTTTATTTATTAGTGATGTTTGTCATCTCACTGCCTGGCTGAATCTTGTGGCAACTATGAAATAGTTTAGATTTTGTTTTATGGGGGAGTGATGTTAACTCTGACAGGCTTCACCTTTCATGTTCTCTCTTTGCAGTGGTGCAGTACATTCTCTCTCTTTTCAACAAGAAGTATCATGGATGTTTAGCATTTCTTTTCACTTGCTCTCCATTATTAATCAGGTTTGCATGAGAACTTTACTTTCTGTTTTGTTCTAAAGCTTGTTTGCTCCTCTGCTTCCTGTAGCTGCGCTGTGCATCTCCACACACTGCTGCAGAGAGCCAAGCAGTCAAGGAGCATGGGAAGGCAAGGAGTAGCTGCAGTGATATTCCTGACAAGCTAAGCTACCCAAGGGTCTGTCTCACCCTACCCAGGCAGGTGAGAGGGGAAGGAATTTTGCTTCTTCATAAAAAATGTGACAGACTCCCCACATACCCTGCTGCTACGGCAGCTGCCATGCTTCATGTTCCTAGTTGCTAGAGATTTGCTGTTATCTCGGTGTTAATGTGGAGGAGCTTATCTCTGTGTCCACTGCTTCCTGTGGGAAAGCACGGCCCCAACTGCTGCCTCGTGTTTAGCAGAACCCCTTGTGCTGGTGCTAAGCAGGTGGGAAACTGTCCTGCTAAAAGACTTCTCAGCTCCCTCTGTGCAGTGTCAGGGAACAGGAATCTCCTGTTTTGTCTCACCTTGGGCTTCCTCCCAAATACTGAGACCAAGCCAGGGTCCCAAAGACAGTTTGCTCCAAGCTGCAGTTTTTAAAGTTACCTGCATCGGCAACCATTAGAGCCCCTGCATATCAGAAATACACCCTCTCTTACAGCTTGCTGATGAGGCAGAATAAGGCAACAACTCCATCTCACACGGAGGACTGACAGCCAAAGAGCTGAAGGATGTGCCTGAAGCACACGTGCAAAGTCTGTGGCAGAGCAAAAGGCGCTATAACTTCCAAACCAGCAAGATAAATGCTTTCTGAAACCGGCCCTTCTTCCCATCCTTGATAACAAACCCCTGATCAGGCCCTTGGATCTAGGTGCTCAGCATTAACTCTTCACCCAGACCTTTCTCCAGGGGTGGTCAGAGCTCTTGAGATTTTGTGTAGACTTCTCAGTGCTGGTAGCTGACAGCAACTCAGGGTATACCAGATGCCAGGGTGATGAGTGCCTTCCAAACATACCAACAGACAGTTCCTGTGGTTTCACTTTTTTGTTTACGCAGGCAAAACCAGCCCAAATTTTTCTTCAGCTCCTTCTGCAAAGAGACATCTGGCACCCTAATGGCCAGGGAGAGCCACGGGAGAATAGTCCCTGTGAAAAATGTGAGATTGAGGAGCTTTGTCTTTGAATCTTGTCTTCGGCTTCTTGGGTGATCCTGAGTGAACCTCAGCAGAACTGATCCAAACCCCACTGTTTTCTCTGGTTGTCTTCAAAGTCTACCCGGTCAGGATTCAGGTTTCCATAAGGCTATGGGTCATAGTCATCATAGTCGTCTTATTACCAAGCTCTACAAGAGATCCTTACTGTCTGCAGATTAGTCACTATACCACTAACTGGACAGCCTTGACAGTGAAGGAGAATTCTAGTGGGCAATGTGAAAGCTGCCTTCAGTGCACAGCTTGCTTGCTATACAGGGCAGCATTTTCTCCCACCTTAGTTCTGCAGCTCTTCAAGGTAGGACCTGTCTCTTAAAGCCTGCAATACAGCTGGGACTCTCTCCAGGGTAGGGCCCCACCGTTCATGCTGTAATGCTCAGAGTCATAACAGGACGCAGGCTCCATGGTGGGAGGCAACACCCACACACACACAGGGAATGATGCTGGGAAAATTCCTCGGCGCTCCTCCCACGGCCCGTGTGCCCCAGCTCTGCCTGGAGAAGATATCTGCTGAGGGAGGGGGCTGGGACTCCTGTGCACCACCTTTCCTGCAGCCTCTCTGCTCCTTCCATCGTGCAGCAAGACCATTATGATGTGCTGGTGAGGATGCAGCTATAGTGGTATAAAGGCTGCTCCTCATTGCCTGCTCTTGCAGGCTCAACAGCAACCAGCCTGGACAAGACCGTTCCCAGAAGTCATTCTGCTCTCACGTTAATGATATCACTTTTTATCAAACAGCATGAAAAGTTAGATCTGTTGTTTTTTACTCTGTCGGAAATGCATTGCTGTTTGTCACTCACAGCACCATCAACAGGATGACAGTGTGAAGAGGTGCATGCACTCTTCCCCTTCACTTTCCATCTTCACACTCGGGTGAATAGGTTACTTGTCCTGTGCCTTCCACTATCACCAGAGGTTATTTTTAACGCACTGACTGTCACTGTACCTGTTTGGTGACTTTCAGTGTTAACAACATCTCAAAATCGGCTGTTGCAAAGCTGATACTTGAGTTACTACCAACCAATTCAGTTTTTGGTTCCTCCTCAGCAGTGGCGAGCAGGGTGAAAGTGCTGTAACCCATTACCCAGCCCCTGAGTCAGCTCAGGCCTCTTTTTTTTTTGTTTGTTTTCTTTACAGCAATCTCTTGAGTCGTTGCAGAAATGCAAACAGAGAGCACTCCTGACAGATTTAAAACAATTAGGAACGTCTCAGAGTCACTGGAGCAGAGATTTTGTTATGATAATAAAAAATGTTCTTTGCTAGCATATTATTTTAAAAGGAGAAAATTAGAAAGAAATATATCATGAAGGAGCTGACAGTGCTCAAAACCCACATCCTGTTGTTATCCATGGGCCTGGTACTATACTGCTGGCAGCTGTGAGATGAACTTTCCCATTAGGCCCCTTCCAAGCCCTTAACCCTGACCCAAAGGGACCTTCTCTCCCTCTTTTAAAGGGAGGGAGAGAAATCAATCTCCGTGCTGATTCAGCTGTGGGCCTCTTATGTCTAAAGAATATTAGCACTGCAAAAAGAAGAAGGAAAAAAAAATGCAGATTGAGGTTTTTTAAATGATGTGGATCGGTGATATTTATGGACTAAGGTTCCTATCCCTGGGACCCATTTGATGCAATCAAGTTACTTTCATAAAGTATCAAAGACAGATTTTAAACTGAAAAAGCTCGTTTGGTCTTAATTCCTTCCAGCATGCTTAGAACTAATAATTTCCAAGACCAGATTAAAGTCACAATACTACTACTACTTCTAGCTCCTGTAGATTTCCTCCTATGGGACTTGAGAACCATAGACACTTTTCTCAGGCTTTTTAACAGCGACACACATGTATTTTAATTTCCTAACACAAGGCTAGTTATTTTCAAGATGTTCCACTGGCTCACTGCTATTACTGTCAGAACTTGGTTGCTCTCCCTCTTTTGCCTGTTCCTTCTCTGCTTACAAGGTTCTAGGAACATATTAAGCTGTATTTTTTTTTAAACAACAGCGTTTCCTTCTTCTTAGTTGCCTTGTTTTATAAAGAAGAGAGAGAGGAGAGATAAAAATGGAGAAAGACTTAGAAAGTATAAAACCAAAGAAAATAAGAGAGAAAGAAAAAAAANCACTACACTTAACCCTAAAACTCAAACCTTTTCAGTCTTTGTAAAGAGCTAACAATGCTTCATTTAGAGGCAGAAGTAAAAAGTTCACCAGAAATGCCCCCATCTGGAAACATTTACTGGCTTAAGGTATCTCTGTCTTTTGCCATGTTTCTGTGAAGTCACATTTACAAGCTAAGCCAGCCTTTCTGCTCAGATAGGATACAGAGGCAAAATAGACTAGCTCAGAACCTTGAGAATACTCACAGTGCCTTATAAAATGCCACAATCATAAAAACCCTGTCAGGGCAGTGCTGCCTGCATAACACACTCTGAAATAAGAGAACACAGTCATTTCGGAAGGTCTTGTACCTAGCCGAAGGTTGGTGTCTGGTCCTGTATACCCACAGTGACTCTTCTGCAGCTACTGAGTATGGATTTCAAACCCTGGCTTCCCCCTAGATGAGCTGGAGCAGGTCCAGACAGGGAAGCTGGAGGTGGGTAAATGGAGGCAGCTCTCTGGAGAGCTCTAGCTGAGGTGAGCAGCCCATACAGCTCAGCAAAGATCAGCAAGTTAGCATATCCCAGGCTTGCCACACAGGCAGCTCCTTGGATTCCCCACTGACACCTCTGGTCCCCAGCATGGTCCCAGGGTAACTCACTTAACTTCACCTGGTTTCACATGGATTCACACTGGCCTAACTGTATTCAAGCCCCTGTTTCATTTTCCAGATTCATGGCAACTCTGTGTGCAGATGGTGTCCATGGATGGGGTCAACTTCGTAACTGAAGAGCTCTGAGAAGCAGAAGGAGTTAAAGCTTGATGGGAGGTGTCTCTGAGCAGAAAGTAACGACGACTCCAGGATCTCTAATGCTTTTATGATGGTCCTGGACACAGAAAACCAGAGGGAGGGAGGAAGAGAGGGAACAAAAGAAGATGCTACTTCTTTGTATAGTGAGGAGCCCTCCTTTCAGCAGAAAAGAGCACAGGTGCCTCCTCTTCAGACTTTCAAGGATAATTCAGGTGGGGGCAGAGGATGTGTCTGGTGTCACCAGATCAGAAGTAGGCTACTGAATTCAGCAGTGTGGTTAAATCCAAAATTAATACTGTAATTATTTGTAAATGTGACAGTAAAAGGATGGAGAAATACACTTGTAAACCTCTACGTTTTTATGTTATTTCTAGCTTTGGTATCTAACACGAAGAATCCTGGTCGGAAAACTCTGACCTAAAGATTTTCTCCATTTCATCTGTGAATGAACTCAACAAAGGTTTTCCTGGCCTGAGTAGGAAGTGGTGAAATTTAACTCATTCATATGCCAAAACCACTTTAAGATCCTTGATGATGAAGCATTAAGGAAGAGCTGAGTGCTCAGTAATTGTGACTCAGCCTTTCCTCTCTCCTGTCCCACCCCCAAAAATTACAATCAGGAATTGGCTCAAAAAGTGCTAATTTTTCTTTTTAAATGAATAGTGGTGGAGGAAGACGGTATTTTATTGGACTCCTGGGTTTGAAGTGACTGTATTTATCTTTCCAAGTTCTTCTCTGCTCTGGGAAGGGGCAACTATGATTTTTGAATTCCTCTTGGTGAAGACCTAGATGTCATATATAGGATGTGACCTAGGAGGAGCCACAGTAGTTCCAGTGACAGGGGAAGGACTGTTCAGTCTGTGTATCTCCTAAAGTACCCCCTTTCATAGTAATGCAACTTCACAGTTTCTCTTCTTGTCTGTGATCCCTGATCATGCATGGACCAGGGTTGGGCTGTGCCTGAGACAGGGATCTTAGAGCGGGAGGGAGGTCACAGCACTCTAGCTGGGGGGGCAGAATGGGCTATGGCTGAAGACCTACACCCTTGAAGCAACCACAGGACTCAAGAACCTAGAGATTAAAGTGAGACCATCCTCCAAGGCAAGACTGCTGCTGCAGTTAGGCTAGCTGACAAGCTTCCAAGGATAAGGTGTTATCATCATTCTAATTAACTGCTGAGTTACGATCCCTGATTTCATCATTTTGTGGAGTGCACAAAGAAGACTCCAGGGAGAAGAAGCCTTAGCACAACGTGCACTTTCAACACAAAAACTGGGATGCCAAGATCACATAATCTTTTGGCTCACAAACTTACACAGTGGAGGACAGGAATGTGCTGAAAAAGAAAAGCCCCCTCTACTTCTGAGTAGCCCCTAATATTAGGGATGTAACAGAAGCTTTGAGGGAAATTAAAATTAAAAAAGAGGGAGCTATTTTTTGTTTAAATAAGACAAAGAAAAAAGAATATAACCATGTGTAATTATCAATTTGTGTGAACATTCTTCTGTTGCCATCAGAGATAGAATATACAGAGAGGACACTACTGCACATCACTGGCCTGAAAAAAATTATTGGAAGAGTGGGTTTCTGTAGGCTTTACATTTGGGAGCAGACCTAGAAGAGAGAGTGAGGAGCTTTTGATAATCTGGGAATTGGAAGTTATAGTCATGCAATGTTGTGACCTTTCAGGCCTTAGACTTCAAATGAACCTTGGAAAAACAAGACTGTCCAGACAGCCAGGCATGATGGCAACAGGGTCATGTCACATGAAATCTGAGAAAACTCTGTGTTGGACAAATAAGAAGCAGTGAACTCTGCAGCTAGCCTCATCAGCACAGCTTCCCACCCCAGGGCGAGCTCTGGCGTCTGCCACTGCCTCCTCAGATCTGCACTCCTGTTCACAGGCACCCACAGCTCCAGCAAGGACTTGAGAAAGATCTTTACTCTTCTCTTTGGCATCTTCTTGTCTTATCTCAACTACAACTCATGGTTGGAAAAGAAAAAGCTTAACATAATTCATCTTCTCTAATGCCTGCCTCCGAAAGATAATTAGTTTTCCTGAAGTATACAGATATGGCAACTTATCCATCATTCTGTAGAAAGGATTCTTTTAAGCCTATGTGTCTTCCCTTCAGAAATCACAGTGAGCATAGGGTGGTGGTGGCTCCACGAAGACACAGGCACAGAGTACCTACAACAAAGTCCTCTGCTGTTCGATCCCACAGTTGCCCCAGGCTGAAGAAGAGGTCTTAACAGAAGCTGTTGCTACTACCTATAAGCAACTACTCTAACCATCACCAGGTCAACACCACCAGTAGCTCAACACCAAAGATACAAGGGGCTTGAATAAAGTGTTTAGGATTGCCTTGGGCATAACAACCCTTCCTGATATTATCACTGGGAAAACTGAGGCACAGAGAGGCAAGCAGTTGTTTGTGTCCACAGAGAGTGGTCCGACTCCTGGCTCCTCCACCAACATTCTCAGCTGTAGTCATCCCTCCAGGCCATGCTGCCTGCCACGAGGAAAAAAACAAGAAGCAGGTCTTCAATTCGGGAGCTTACAGGACCATAAATATAGTTCAAGGTTGCAGTGATACAATAATAATCCACAGGAGTGAAACCTGAGCCATTTATGTGCTTGTGTGTGTATAAACAGGGCAGGGATATGTGTTTATAATGCTGCTCAGAGATTTCCTCTCCATTATACACACTTTGAGCACTGTTCTGAACACAAAATATTCCCTTCATGTGGCTGTGCTTTCTTGGTCCTTTCTGATCCTCCAGATGCAGTTTTTTTTCTTTCCTTCCTTGCCACTCATCCTCCTCCTTGCCATGAAAATCCTTTCCTTCCACTCCTACCTTCCCAGTCACCTGGGACAAAAGGAAAAGCCAGACAGCAGATCTGCCCAGCTGGGAATAGCGGAGAGACCTTCTCTCTTGCATGGTCCAGACAAGTAGGATGCAAGTGTAAGAGAAGAGAAAAAGTTGAAGGATAGTCTGACTTCCAGAGCACTGTGTAGGAAGTCTCTAAATCGTACAGTTGATGTACAATTTGGTGTACACCAAACTGTTAACAAGAATATGGAGCAAAACTGGCTATCCCTGCCTTCCCAACATGGTCTGGGAGTCAGCTGAGAAGAGAGGCTACTATCTCCTTTCCCTCATGCACTTCACTGCAGAGATGTCCTTGCAGCTTTCTTTTCCTCTCTCCCTGGCTGCCTTGCTTTGCTCAAGCCACAAGGCACAGGCAGAACCGGGGACAGGCTGCTGGGCCAGCATGTCTCGCCCTTTTTTGGTGGATCGTAATCTCACCTTCTTGTGTTTTCAACATACTCACTGATTCCCTTTTCCATAAACAAAACAAGGCTTCACTTATATCCATTCACAGTTCTGCTTCTCTTGAATTCTTCTCCTGTGAATTCACCCCACGTATTGTAAGGCTGGATCACATCTAATTTATGCTGTTCAGTCTCTCCCTTAGACCAGCCTCCATACGCAGCAGCCCCAGTCTTGTTGTGCCATTCTCCCAGGACAAGGGGTTGGAAACTGGACCCTTCCCTCTGGAGCTGTCTTAGCTTTTCCACTCTTGCTGGCTTAGCTCCTTTCCCTCCCAGCTCACCAGCTTCTTCTAGAAACAGGAGCTACACGTGGAGCACTACAGGCAAGGACCCAAACTGCTTTGTGCCCTTAGGCCAGACAAAGTGTGCCGCAGCTTGGGATGCTTTCATGTACAAATCTTGATGTGGACTGACTTCTCAGAGTGCTGAGCAACCCAAGTCAAACTCAGTATGCCCCTGGCAGGCTCACTATCCCCAAGACTTACAGCCAGGTATGCGGCAAACAGTAGCACCCCTACTAAGGGGACAGATCAGACTGCAGAGCCCCGTTCAATTCCCAGGGGAATCAGCTGAAATCTTTAGGTGAAGGTCATAACTAGTCCCAGTCATGTCAAATAAGCAACTCCCACAAGCACAGTTTGCACCAACTGGTTCAAATGCACCACATTCCTACTCTAATCACTGATTAAAGAGGAGGAAACTACACATAAATTCTGTTATTGCATGGACTGGACTTAAACCCCTATCAGTTCCTATCTTGTTGCAACCATAAATTTTCCTCAGTGACAGCAAGTTTTTTATCAAGAAGTAACCATATATTCCTAATATCTGGCAGCTGGCCTAAGAATCATAGTTTATAAAACTTGTTTTAAAATAAGCCATAAAATTCGTTACATGTATTACTGTAAGCCCCCAGGGTAAAAAATGCAAGAGTTGGACCACAAAATCATGAGACTGGCTTAGAAAAACAATCTAGGAGATTTAAGAAAGAAAACAATGAAAAGAATCCAACATTTATTCACTACCATGTTTTGAACCTTTAATAAACATTCAGCTAAATGTTCACAACTTTTTTTCCCTACTGCCATGATGGGGTCAAATATTTTTGAACAAACTTGAGATTTTTACTTTCCCACTTTCTTTCAGGGGCTGCTGGTTTACCAAAGTAATAGTATTATTAGAACTTGCCACCATAAATGTATGAATTTGCTGCAGAAACCAAATGAAGTTGGTCATTATGGAGTAAATCTTTTTGCTAATGACACTGACTATGATGGAGTCATGCCAGAGTTCTGATGCCATTCTGGTTAAGATTAGAACATTATATTGTCCCACAGATACCAGCAGACATTTGAATAAGCTGTCATAGTTGGCAGTAAAGACAGACCTGCCCAATCCAATACATTCTTCAGCTGACGAAATGGACCAGAATGATACAATGGGATCTTCAAGGGCATTAGAAGGAGTTGGAAAGGGTGAGGCGATTTGGCAGGTGTAGAAATGAGATTGGGAAAAACAAGATAAATATTTTCCCTGTGAATAATTGTCCACAAAATCTGCAAATGAGACACGAAAACTTGGCTTACTGGAATAACTCTGGTTTGTGAAAGAAAGGCTTTTGGTGAAGTGATGCAGACCGGTAAGTGAGAGCAAAGGTGCATCCTGCACAAATACAGTTGTGAGGCAGCACTGTGTGAAGACAAGGCGGCTTTGGGGACACCAGTGTCTAGTGGGGACTGTGCTACCCAAATCCTGTCCAATTCTGCAAGCAGAAAAGCACAGCCAACAGCTTCTTGTGGTTCCTCTGGGAAAGACAAGCAGCTTCTGGTGTTTGCACATGGTGTTTCCATTAGAAAGGCTACTAATTTTTGATAAATATTTTTGGCTGCAGTGAGACCACCTCCCGCAGGTATCTCATGTAGCAGTCAACCACTTTGGTACCCAAGGTCAAAAAAGAGGCTCCCATTGTTTGCTATTCACATTCCAGGCTCCTGGCACAACCAATATATAATCTGTTCACATGGTACCTTCCGTCATGATGTCTGAGCTAAGACACCTACCTGCAGAGTGGTAAGGATTTGTTTGGGTGGTGTTTGGATAGTTCAAGGAATTGAGTGGAGAAAGCTTAAAGCTGCCCAGAAGTAACTGGGACATTTAAATAAGGCACAAACCCACAACTGGTCTGCTATACTACTTCTTCTGCAGACTGTACAAGGAGCTGAAGTGAGCTGACCCAATCTAGCAGGTGGCTTGAATCATAACTAAGATAATGCTTGTTGCAGACAGCCTGAAGATGGCCAATTTATTATCTGCTTGTTATTGCTAGTGATTATTTTCATGTCAAAATTGATCTCTGAGCCCCCACAATCTCTGGTACAACTGGCATCCAAAGACAGATAAAGAGGGAAAAGGTTTATACTTGCTGGTTTATACTTGACTTTCATGCATGCAGTTACATCTATGTAACGTGAGCAGTACTTCACCTTAAATGGCTGCGTAGGGCTCAAAACATTTCTAGAAAACTGCATCAAAATAATCATTTATCTAGACAGGAAGAAGATGGTTGTGCGGCTCCTCTGACAGTACTTTAGCCCTGTAACCAACAAAGGCTTTGTAAGCCCTTCTGGAAAGGCTGAATCCCAAGCAGGAGGTAAATCTGGACCAGTTCTATCTCGAGTAGATGTGCTCAGCCCTGAGCAAGCAGGAGGTCCAGTCTCAAAGAAGGGAGCACTGTCCTGCAAGGGCAGTTCCAAGAGAGTACTGTGCATCTTCCCACTCCACTGTTTAAGACCGGCACAGAAAGTCACACAAACAAAAGGAAGGATTTTGTCCCTATCGGAAGCCTTGAAAGCTTTACTGGAAGTCTTTCCTGAATATGACACATCTATGAACGAACATATTACAAGAAGCACATAAAGGGAGTGACACTACTTAGTCAAATACAAAGGATCTGGGACTGTCTTGATTTCCTAAGGTATAGAAATATTTACTTTAGTTACGGAATGGTGCCAGAGATCCTGGATTTTTGGCCATGCTGAAATTACTTTCCTTTTGTAAATAATTGATAGGACAAGAGAAGAAAAAATGCTTACAAATGGCTCTGGCAGAAACCAGTGGTCTCTTCCATACACTTTAACAACATGCAGGGTGTGACACAAACTGACAAAAGAAAGGAAATTTATGGATACTGCTGCACCATTAAGCCAACCCAAACATGTCTTTTGTGACAGGCAGCTAAAGGAGGTCATTTTCATATTTTGACTCCCAAAACAACCCAAACTCCCTGCCTAGGGAAATGCATCCGCCTGCTGATGAGCAAGCCATGGAGTGTCCACGTTAATGCAAATGGGGCAGGTTCCCCATCCAAGTGTGTGGTCCCGTTGTGCCTTGCAGTGGCAGGAACAGCCTGAGCATCCTCCCCCACTGTTCAGAGCTTGGGAGCAGGATGGATAAGGGTTGCCTGGGGTCTCATTACACTCTGGAAGCTGTGAGACTCTCCTGGGCTAAAGGCCAGGATTTTCACAGGGAACAGAGGGAGCAGGGTAGATGATTATACTCCCTGAAGCTGCTCTGCATGTCATCCCAATGGATGGCTAAGATTTTGTACTAAGTTATATCTCCTTGGACACCGGTAAGGGATTCTGGAAGCGCTGGGTTACAGTCAGGTGTTCATTACCAAGGTTTATCCCTTTCCCTTTTCCTGGGGAAGCTGTTAAAAAAGAAATTGCAGGGGTTGAGGGTGGTAATGCAGTTGTGTCTTTCCTCATCCTCCCTTATCTCTGTCCCTCTTGCACAGCTTCATTTTGGCAGATATGCCTGGTTCACAGAATTGCTTGCATTTTCTCTGTCCTTAAAAGAAAAAAAAACAACAAACAAGAAAAAAAATCCAGAGGCCCAGCCCTAACAGGAGTATGCACAGAAGGAGAGAAAAATCTCTCATCACCAAAGTACCCACAGCTTATGCTCATCCATGACCTGTATGGACATAGTCTCTCTTCAGGCCAATCCAAAGACCCAGAGAACTTCACACTTGTCAACAGTGTAACTGGAAGAACTAGGCTACATGGCATTTAATAGGCACTCTCTCAGACATGCAGGTTATTATTTTGATGATAGTGCCAACCTGCAACCCTCCTCGTCTCAGGGAATTTTGCTATATGTATTCAAACACATCAGCATTTCTGTTACCTAAACCTCTAGTCACCAGGGCTTACGCACCCGCTACAAATCTTCACTTTGAATTTAGCTGTGCAGTTTATTCCTCTGCATATGCTTTCAATAACTGAAAAGCAGCTATGATCTCCTCAGCTGAGTGGCATTTTGCAGCACATTTGTCCATATTGAGAACTGTGTGTGCTTAATATTTGCAAACCAAGATAAATAGAAACAAAAGAAAAGGAAAAACAATTTACAGCTTTCCAATGCACACATGTCCAGCAACATTTTTCTCCACCAGCAAATACATCACAAACACATTAGGCCAAGAGCAGCAGATGTAAGGAGTGCCAGGACATTGAAACAGTTTATTTTACAACCAATTAGACCAATCATCCGCAACCTAAAAATTCTCTAAGTTGGCAGTCACACCAGGGAAGCAGAGACCTCTGCTAAAATGGCCTACTAAGATGTGGATGTAAACATAATTGTGAAGTCTGTTTCTTTTACATAGAAAGCATAACATCTGGTTTATTTATGCACAAAACTCTGTTACTTTTTTTTTCTAAATGTACTCACCTATATTTTCAAACCACGTAGTAAGCTGATCGCTGTGTATGTGTGTGCAATGAAAGGTCTGGGGAAGAAACAACCACCTATATGGCCTGCTTGTCTCTGTAGTTTTCCATGTTCTTATATCAGTCAGGGATGTAATAATGGAGCTGCTTTCTCTCATCTGATCGGCATTTCTGGGAAGTGCTTGCTGGAGCCCCAGTTTCTGCAGTGTTTTGTCAAGGCTTCCAGTCTCGCAGCACTTGGATATCCTGAAACCATCCCTAACCTCATGAACTCCTACCTTCGCTTTTGCATTTTTTTATCACTTTTTACCAGAAAGCTAATCACAGACCAGTAGCCTCCCAGAAATTGTGCTTCTCTTACTAAGCTAAAGGCTATATGACCTGTTAAATGTACAGTGGCTGAGGACAGGAGGGGCAGGACAAGTAGGAAAACACCATGGCCAGCCAAGTGAGAAGCTGTCTTGGCTCCTTCATGGTTGCTCAGCACTGTCTGTGCATCTGCCCAAGACAGTTTTACAGAGAATTGAAGGTAAAGGGAGAAAATATACTTGATGTTTTGTACCTTTTAAAAATTTCTCCACAAAATTGAGAAGACATCCTCGAAAATTCCATTAGTGGCCAAGGGCCCCACTAAAAAATTCATTTAGCTGGAGCAGAACAAGAGAAGGTGCAGATTAACCAGAGAGTCCACAAAGCAGAGACAAGTAAATTATGACTAGCAGTAGTGAGAAGAGGAAGTCAATCACAAGACAAAGACAATGGTGTGTTGAAAAGCAACGAATGAGGAAAATTCTTTTTGACAGCACTTTGAATAAATTCATTTGCCGTTCTGTTCACACTGACTTTACATTTGGAGGCTTTCTAGAGTTGAGTTTTCAGAGTGCACTCTCTGCATTCTCAAATTACACTAACTATGAAGTACTCCCTTCAGACAGAACTGAGGTTTTGCACAAGATTTTAGACTCGTGCCTTTGCCAAGCTCTCTGAAGTCCACTCTCCAGCCCTGAATAAGAAATTGACCCAGTCTGGAAAGCTTACACCAAGAAACGTTCACCAGCTGCATAATGAAGTTAAGAATTGTGAAGAAGCATTAAAAAATGAAATCATTCCCCAAGTGCTCATGGTGTGACTTGCACTGATTTTACCAGAAGTTCTGACATGCTCCCAAGACCAGACACATTCCCAGGAATGCACATCTAGTGTACATTAGTCACTATTGGGCTAAACAGCAAAACATGCTGTGTATTTAATGAGTTATCCTAGATTTAAGGACTATAAAGAGTCCGCTTTTCCAACAGACCTTTTTTAATTTGGCCTCATTTGCTAAAGATTGTCTATTTAATGCAACACATCATTATGTTTTTATTGTTAGTTTTTATGAACTGTACCAGATTAGCTGCAGAGAATTTACACTAGATGCCCTAATTAGACCTTTATAGGTAGCCGTAATTTTCTTTTCATGTGCCCATAAAGACTGATAAATTAATCTGCAGGAACATGAACTCCGTCATCCTTTCTCCCTCTTCACCACTGACTCCTTGTTCTGATAAAGCCCTAATGAACTCACTTGCACAATTCCCTTCTGTTTTGTTTTCCTTTAAAGGCTAATTTCAACTAGACAATTCAACTAACTGCAATATTTTTCCATATATGATGCCAGAGAATAAAGAGCAAGCATGATCCTTTCTAAAATGATTTAATCATTTCCATTCTGTGCAGAATGGATCCATCAACAATGGCAAACAAAGAGGTGTAATCAATGAGCTTTATCTTTAGATCATTTATTTAAGAGAGGGGAAAAACAGGCCAAGTAATAAACACCTCAGCTGCTAATTGTCAGTTAATTAGCAAAAAAAGTCAAAGTAGGAATAGAATCTCTCAAAAAAAAGTAGCAACAGAAAGAGTTTTCTCATTTACAGTTTTGACTATGACTCTCACACAGAAGACAGAACTCTTCAAGGATCCTGTCTGTGATTCAGAGAAGAACTATTTTTAAGCAGCAAAATCTTTAAAAAGTCCTTTTAAACTCTGCTAACTAAAAGTAAATTGGGAGGGGGGGGATTGGATAGGGACGTTTTCCTTTAGATAGGAGGCCAATCTACTCTACCTACTTGATAGTTGCAGGATCTCCATTTAGTATTTTTTATCCTTCTCAAGACAGAAATCGATGAAGTCAAATAACACGGTGTATTCAAAAGTAATGACACCCACTTACAAACTGAAGACCATAACTTTCACTGTGCTAAGTCCTCACCAATGGTTTGTCTTCCTAAATACTGGTCCAAATTCAGCAGTTGTAGGATAGCATTCATGCCTACGAAATGGCTAACTGCACTTCTAAACACACATACAATTTTTTTCTTGGGTATTGAAATGAAAGAAACTATACTCACAATATCAGCCATCAGCTACAAAAGTGAAAGCAGTGTTCTTACTAAGGAACTACTCATGATACTTCAGGTACAAATATGACTTCAGCTTATTAAATGAATGAAAACTATATCAGAGGTCTTCAATGATGGAATGTGGTGCTTAAGAGTCCTGGGCGTGTTTCAAAAAGGATTTTACACCAAAGCATCTGCTGTAGCCCGCTATACCAAATGCTAAGAAAGAAAAATGTAATTTATAAAAACCCTCACATATAGGGAGAATTCACCACAGATAGTACCCACAGTGAGTGGCAAAGGAGCTGAGTCACTGTTGATGCTCTGTGAGATTACTGTGGGTGGAGGAATTCAAGATGAGGCCCTCAAGCACCCTGGAACCAGAAAGTTCTCTCCCTAATGCAGGGCATTGTAGTTCGCCTTGGCCTCCTCTTTTACTAGGTTGAGGTTTTTTTGTTTGGTTTTCTAAGGAAAAGAAGCACATGTCCTAGTCCATGTGTACTTATATATTTACATTTGCATCTGCTTAGCCTTAACCCCTAATTTTTATATTTGCTGGTCAATTTTGACAAAAACATTGAGATATAAATGAATCTGTAAGCATTATAGGTAATTACATGGCTAATTTCAATAGGCAGACACACAGAGAAAGCAGAAGTGTATTCACGACCCACTGAGGCAAAGGTGCAAGATGAGTGATTCCTTAGCAGGCATCAATGAATCCACTGAAAGCAGCCAGGACTCACTTGTTCACAGCCCATGGTACAACCAGACATGTTTCAAGGGGTTGCTTCCCGCACATCGACTGTGTCAGTGTAAATCAGGCACTGCAGGGTGACATGAGGACCCAAATCTACCCCAGGGTCAGATGTCTAAATAGGAGACACCAAATGGCCTCTAAAACCATGAGTCTCCCACACCAATTGAGGGCAGGGGGTGCCCTCCCTGCCACTGTCCTTCTTGCATCTCTCTTCTGATCCTTACGTGGAGGAAGAAGAGGTGTCTTACGTCACACTGGCACCCTTGTTCATCACAGTGCCTTCAGGTGCTCATTTCCAGCAGATCTCAGTAGAGGTGCTTTCGCCCTCTGCTAAGCAACCAGTAATTTGACTGTTAGCAACACTGAAAAATACAGACATCCTAAATCTTGCAGTTATGGAGTAAGCCACCTTGCTCCTAATTTTTGCTCCAGCTTAGTGAGTTCTGGCAATTTTTATCCAAAACAACAAAGGTAAAAGAGACTAACAAGAGAAGTAAATAAAGAAGGGGGTGAGAGTGGAAAACAAAGAGTTCAAGCTTCCCCTGGACATAATCATTCCAAGAGTGTAATGAATTTTATACCAAGCACTAGTCTGGCCAGCCACGTTTAATTACAGGCCATATGTATAACTCCATCAAATTAAGTAATCAGGGATACTGTTTGGCTCCTGGACCCAGTCAGTGTCTTTTGGTTACATTGGGGGAAAGAATATTAGGTCTTTGGAGCAGCTATAGGCTGTGCGTGATTTTTCACATTACTGCTGGTAAGCACCTAGGACATATTTTTGCGTATGCATTTGTTCACTGAGTAAATCTGGAAGTCCTGTAGAGCTCTCAGCAAGAAAAATGCTCCTTAATCCTGTCTTATGGGTAATTCTGAAGGAGTTTGCTAGAGTGAGGATATGTTCCCAGTAAATAAAAGACATAAGATATTTTAGTGCTTGCATTAATGGCAGCAGCACCAGAACTACCATGTGTTCTGGACAAATAGTGGTGTCATGGTGAATGGCATCATGTACCAGGCACTGTGTGTGTTACAGAGCTCCAGAGGGAGCAGGTTCATTAGCCATGTCCTCTACTACTACTATCTGCCTTTGTTTAAACTCAGAAACTGAAAACCGCTGCCCTAAAAAAGAATAGTTACCACTGCCCACAAAGGCTGGTATTGTTTTCTGCCACCTGAGGTATCACAATGTGCTCAGCCCTGTCTATGTCCCACTCAGACGGGATGGTCACAGAGTCTCCTTTGGGAAGGCCATAGATTTTCAGAGGCAAGGGTCCAATGTGAAATGTTTGGCGTACAGCCTCGACTAGAACTAAGCCACATAAATGTGAGTCACCACATCCTATGGCAGCAATTCACACCATACCTCTTTCCCCAGGCAGCACTACTGCCTAACCATGACAGTGAATTACGCTCCTCGAGAGAAGCATAAACACAGTCTTTATGAAATGCCCTAGCTCTGAAAGGTGCAAAGGGGGCTGCTTAGGAAGCACAAAAGCCACAAGAGCTCAGCACCATCCCTAAAGGGATTCATGAGACTGGACCTTTTGGTCAAGCCTATGCTGTAGTCAACTCAAGTATTCTCTGTGCATACCAAAAAGCATTACAATTCATCCTTGGGGATTGAATGGGATCTGCTCAATGCCTTTTCTTCTCAGCAGGAACAAAATAAAAGTGTGATCCATATATTTTTAAAGCAGGATCTGTCCTATACTTCTAACAAATTTAAAACATTCCTTTGCTTCAAAGAGCTAAAGCTTTTTGTGTGAGAAACCCTTCCACGGAGTTGGAAACATCAACAGTATCCCCAATGCAACAGCACCACTCCCCAAGCATTCAAAAATCATGAGTCAGATGCCCCCCTCCAAAAGAAAAATCACACAATTGGCTTCAAAACATGCACATAAAAATGTAATCAATCCCAAATATGGTTTTGGATTTCTTAGGATATAAGCAAGGTCATGTTTCAACCATTTTTCTGACACCAAATGCTGTAAAAATTTTCTTTGTTTTTCAAATCAGAGCTGAGAGATTCTCACATAATCCATTGTTTCTAGGAGCTGGGGTTTTAAGCAAAATAGCAAACACTTGCTCATGATAAAATCACAGAGCTGGCAACACTGCTAATGTGACACTTTTCTCCTACCATTAAAATCCTGGCAAGAAATGGAAAAACATCGATGTTCAAAAGGCTCAAAACAAACTCTCCTTTTGCATAAAATGTACCTTTTCTGCAGCCTCTGTTCTGTGCATTAAATTTGACAGGGATCAAACTAATTTTATTAAACCATTGTTGCTGACTAGCATAGCAATCTACAGTAAGAGCTACATTGGACATCTTTCTCTGTTAAGTGTCACTGGGATGTGAGGGCATTCAAGTCCCAAGTCCAAGACACTGGGATAAATCCTGAGTACAAGACATGCCATGTGGCCAAACAAAAAGGTGGATGTGTATCCTTGCATCAGGCAAATCAGTCCCTACAGTGACCTCTTCCTCTTATGGCCAACAGCAGTTCAGAATGGGAGCTCCAGGCCATGTCTCCATGCAGTCTCCAGTGTAGTGCAAAGTGCTCTGTGCCATGTCCCATGACAGACTCCTGTCCCTTTGGCTTGCATAGAGCTTGTCTGACCATGCATGGTGGCATGTTGCACCAGAGGCAAGCTCGGACAGGTAAGATCTCACAGGTCTTGGAGGACATGATCTAGCTGAGTCCAGTCTAGCTGGGTTCATGCTGTGCATGTGAGCTTTATGTCAGTACAGAGGGTAAACCCCGCAGGCTGCCTTAGGGCTCGTTTGACTTATATTGTGGAAGTACCCCAAAAGCATTTACCTCTATCTTATATGGCCTTGTTTGACTTTCTCCTCCTCTGGCAAACACTGAGGGGCAGGGCATATTTCACCTATATATAAAACTAGGCAGGAGCAATTAACCCTAGACTATTTTCTTTATTCAATGGAAAAGTTAAAGCATTTCTTAAGGTACAAATTTTTCTGACCTGTTTTGGATGTTCATAAATGAAATCCTGCCCAAGGTGTTCTTATTTCTCTCCAAAGACCATAAAGGGATCCAAGAAGATCAGCTCTGCTGGAGATGTCTAAGACGTCTTTTGGAGGATGGCACTGGAGGACTCATTAGATGTGTGTATGATAAGATCTCCTTATTAAGCCAAACCTCCTGCAAGGTTTGATGATACCACTGGTACCTGTCTCATTAAGCAACAAAGATGATTGTTTCCCACATCACCATTTAAACCACACAATCACTCCCTAACCACAGTGAAAAACAAGCCTGTAACCACCAACAAGGCATGCTTTGTATCCAGCTCAGATATAAACTGTTTCTGTATTTAAGAAAACAGCACTATGCCTAAAATGTCATTTATAACATCATACATCTCTTCTCAGACTCTCCGGACAACAAGAAAACCCCTATCCCCAGCCAATTTTTAACAAGAGTTGACTAAACCAGTGAGAATTTGGCCATAGCTGTGCAAATTATGGCCCGTAGTTTTTTCCTAACCAAGACATTTTTGATCATAGCCTCTGCTCCTTACTGTCCTGGGTATTTATAAAGTTTGTAGGAGTTCTCTACAGATATTAGCAGCCTGTGCCACTTCTGGGAGGACTCAATGGACACAGAACACGTCCCACTATGCTTCCCAAAAGTGACTCCTTTCCAATACGGTCACATCTAATGCCATTGAGCTTAGTTGTATGGTTGTTTGTACTCACTAGGAAGAAAGGTTTTAAAGACACACTTGGGACTTAGTGGACACATTTCACATGAGAAAATATATAAATATATATATATATGTGAGTATATGCATATATAATATGCATATGTGTACTTAGAGGCCTTCAGCATTGTGGTCCTCTTCATGTCTAGAAACAACTACAGTAGTTAACTCTGATATGAAGAGTAATTAATTATTCTAATAGGGCCAAAACTGGGACATGTGAGACACCAGGAAGATCAAAATAGGGATACTCCTGTTTTCCAGAGAGAGCTGGACACAATACCCGTGCGGAACACCAAGCTAGGCTTTGAATTAAAGGCAGTTGTGGTTCTGAATCCCCTATCTCTGAGCTCAACCACAGTGACAACTTCCCTGCTCAGCAGCTTCATAAAGCATTTGAAGAATCTGGTAGTGGACTGACTAAACTGCTTGAATTTTTCTTAAAGTCAATTTAATATGAGAAGGAAGTGAAAGACCAAAGAAGAGCACGTGGAGTACTGCTTTTTGATCCTGGAGTGATTGTAGTAATTATAATCTTTTATACCTAGCCACTCTTTCCAGTAAAATAATTAAAAAGATGTCACGACATAATGATTTGCTAAATATCTAGAGGGAAAAGGAAACCTAAAAAGTAGGCAACATATATTTAAAATGAGTGTTTGCTTTTTTGTTAAAACACACAATTATCCGTGGATAAAATCTTAAAGGAGAAATAATTCAGTCTGCCAGAACAGGGCCACTGTGATGTGGTCTGAAAACTGGTTGAGCGTTCATAACCAAAGGCTAATGCTTATATAAATGTAAAGGGTTCTGCTCTGTAAGGCAATGTATGAATCAGCGTATTAAGGTGGAATTTTTTTTAAGTACTTATTAATAATCTGAAAGAAGAAATAAACAGTTAAGGAGTAAAATTGCCAACTGCTAACTGAATGGTATAAACCACAGGAAATCGTGAAAACAGAGAAATACTGCAAATAGAAAGAAACTTGCAGCTAGAAAGTGTAAGAAGTTGAAATACAATTCAGATACAGAAATGGCAACTGCTTACCTGTGGAAAAGAATTATTTGGCTTACATACGTTCAGCAAGGTGGAATCCAAGTGTAATTCTGAGAAGATACTGAGACTGCAGAAGAAGAGTAGATAAGTGCCATGAAGATTCATACCCAGAGCCTCAGAAGTATCCAAGTTCTCAGCTCGCACTCCTTTTAAAGGGATGTAGGTACCTCTGTCCTCCTAAGCAACTAAGCTGGTGAGGGGGTGGGAGAAAAGGCCTTATGAGGAATNCGATGGATCTTTTGCAACCTGATGATTCCATGATTCTAAATTGGTCCCACAGCACAGTGGCAACAACTGGAGGGCATTAGTCCACAGATGCAATAGCCCAACACACTGACTACAGGTTTCCAAGTCTTGGCATTGCTGTGCTGAGAGGAGACAGGCAGAAGGGGACAAAGTACAGACACATAAATAGTTTCAAGTGGTTGAATCCCCTCGATGCTGGGTGTCTGAATTCGCTAGCAGCAATGTGACAGCACTGTCGTGCCTGGTGCTGGTATACAATGGGTTTGCTAGGGCTCGGCATGTGTGGGTCCAGCCCTGAGGGCTTCAGGTGGCCAATAAGGTGGTGCTATGCTGGAAAGAAGAGACAGGGTGAGAGGGATTGGACTGTTTCTCCCGTGGCAAGCTTAGGATGAAGAGAAGGGATTGTCCCCAGGAGGCGAGACGGTGCAAAAAAAAGAAAACTGTGGAGCTATACGGAGTTTCTGGCAAGAAATAAGTAGAAGAGAACATGAGTGATAACAACCTACAAATGCCTGAAGGGTGTAAAAAACAATCAGAAAGGCAGAGAACTTATGGATTGCTTTCCAAGAAGTGTTCAGCCTTTTTAAACTATTTACATCTGCCTATGTCTGGTACTCACAAAGAAATGAGAGCTGAGCCCTTCTGCAAATCAGTTACATAAACATAATGAGAAATTTAAACAGGAATTAAATCAATACTGAATCAAAAAAAACCCCAAACAAACAAAAAAAAACCCCATACCCTGATGTTGTGTTGCTGTGGGACAGCATCCTGAGAGACATTTCATCACTCAGGCCTTTATAAACTGGACTGAAAAAAGCATTAGCACTTGACCTGCAGGGGATCTGTGCTTCTGCAGGGAAAGCCGTAAACTGCTTGAACTAGCAGGTGTTTTCCTTGTCAGCCTCAAACTTTTAACTACATGGTGCATGTTCCCTCTTGGGTTTGTTACAGGAAAAGAACATTTTGAGCCGAAATCCAGCTTCCCAGCCTCCCTAAGCTCTCACCCATTTGCAAACAATTGCGAAGGTGGAAGAATTCAGGGAACAGATGTAGCCTGCCCCCCTGGTCCCATCTGTTCACATCAGAAAACCACCACGCAATCTGGCATGGAGAACTATCTCTGCTGAAGATAGATGCTGGCCTGGACTGGGAGGGGAGAGAAAAAGGGGGGCTGGGGAGAGGCGGTGGTCGTGGGTCAGACTGGGGAGGCACTGCCAACACTGTGTGGGAAGCTTGCACAGCATCTGCCAGTACCACGTTTGGCTCAGGTTGGAGTGAAATCCTCCAGCAAAGTCTGTCAAAACACAAAGAACCTGCATGAAGCTTGTTGCATTCTGCTGTGTGCACATCTTCTCACAGCGCTGTGGTGACAAAGAAAAGTCTCTCGCTCATCAGTTAATTGAAGGGGGCTTGCAAATGTGGGGATGTAGGCATAAGAGGATGTGCCAAATACATGGTGTTGAAGGAAAGGGTGAAGTTAATAGGTGTTTAGAAGTCCAGGCATAAAAGGCAGGGTAGTACAGAGAGCATTTTGATATCTGCTTTCCTGCACTGCCAATTGTTAGCAGTGCCTGGCACCCTCGAACAGGATAAAATCCCAGCAATTCACTGATATGGCTTTAGATCCTATGTATCCAGCCATCCCTGCTTCTCTCTAGAAATCTGACTCAGGCTATGGACCACCTACCCTTCCCTTTGTCATCACCATCTCCTCCCGCAGCCTTTCTCAGAAGCTGGAGCTGCTCCAGCCCACTCAGGAGTACATGAGGCAGTGGTGAGGTGACAGAGCTGCAGCGTGACAGCCACTGGCGCTGAGCAGAGAGCAGACACGACTGCCAGTTCATGCTCCTCCCAAACCTCCTCCTTCTCTGTGTGTGGAAACAGGCTGACAGCACTTCACTCCTTCTCAAGGGTGTTGTAAAGATCTAGATACATGAAATGTTCAAATAGTGCACCTTTAGGCAAGTAAAGTACCTAACAAAACCATCTTCTGGTTATCCCTATGACAAGAGTAGCGTAAAACCAGCACACAGTCAAGGTGCAGCACTAATGATGAGAAATGTACACAGCCTGCTTCTAAGTAAATAAAGAGATATAATATCAATGAAAAATAGCAAAGCTGTTCCTCCCCCACTGCTGGTATAATTCAGCACTTCACATGTGAGATCAAGAAAAATTAATGGGGAAAGGCAAAGCCGTAATGCTCTTCTACTGATAGCTTAGGTAGAAACTATTTTTAATACTTTTTTTTTTTTGTTAATAGATTTTATTGCCTGGGTGTTTGGGGGTGCTTAATATCCTCTGGGAAAGATAAACATCAGTGATTATTTTAGGCCTGTATGACCTTGCTGAGGAGTAACATGACTCCGTACAGAACTGAGAGCAGACTTGGCAGACTCTAGTTGTAAGGAAGTCTTCTATTGTGCAGACTTGCTTTGCCTGTGAAGCAATATGTTTTTTTGTCTTGCAGAACGGTGCTCAAAGAAAAGGCTCAGCCTGCACCAAACTCTTGCAGAAAGTGACTGACTCATTTTCAGAAAACCAAACAGGATCACAGGAGGAAGTAATAACTGGCCTTCAGAGCTGAATGCTTTAAAAGCCTGCTCCTGATTCACCCTCCCAATGGCAAAGGAAGAGAGCAAATGATGGTGGAAAACAAGGCACATTCTGTTCAGTTTCAATCAGTCTTTGATTTGTGACAGATTTCACTAAATCTCTAAAAAATGCCCACCCTAACATCTCTGGTGATGTTTTCTTTTAAACTAACAAAGCAGCATTTCAAATTCCTGACCACATCTTGGTTGGCCAAAAGCAGAGCCTCTTTTCTGAACAAAATGATTTGTTGTAGCACAGAGTGGAGTAAGCCATGACAGCTGTAAATCTGCTCTGCCCAGCCCTGCTGCACCTGCAGATGAACTTTCAGTTCTGAAGCTGAAACAAACAGCCCTCGCAATAAATGAATTTATTAGCTGTCACGTGCCCAAACTACTGCAGGGCACTTGAGTCACAGATGGAATCATGAAGAAGGGGTAGGTTATAACCAAAGCAGCACAATCCAATTATTTTGAATGCTGCTTCCACCTAGTTTACTGCTCCTTTGAATTACTTTGCAGTTTTGCTAGGGAAGACCAGGGCAAAGTCTTCCCTGTGGTGGTCTGATGTCTTCTCCTTCCCTCTCCCTTTCCAGTTACACATAGCTGTACGTGCTGTGTACACCTGTGCCATGTGGCAGGTGGCTGGGACCTACACAGCATCCCTTGCCCCTTCCCACCCAGCTGCTGCACCCAGCCCGTAACAAAAAGTCACCTGTGTGGGGTAAATAAGTGCAGCTTTGAGTTATCCAAACTGTGCTTAGTTTTCAGCACAGTTTAACATCCTTTTTGGATCAATTAAACTTTAAGATCGTGCTTTTGGGCTGAGGTCCTGTTTTAACACAGCATAAAAGAAACACACAGGCCAGGCATGACTCTCCCTGAATTCAGCAGCCTCTCTGCAATACCCCAAGTGAAGAATGTGGAAGGATCTGAAGAGCTTTGGTTTATACGTGGGTCAGCCTCTAAGAAAAAGCAGTAACAAACAGCATGTAAAAGAGATTTCCAGGCACCCAAGAGCCTTCAGGTTAGCCACTTAATGAGCTTATCTTTGATTTCTCCTCTCCATTAGAGGGATTTAGCTGATCTCAAGGAGGCAGAAAATCTACCTTGCCCAGCTGTAGGAGAAGGTGAGGAAAAGGAAGGTGCGCTCCTGCAGCTGTGCTGACACATAGCACGACTTATTATGCCTCTGCAGACCTTCTACCTGGCTGGGACAGGGCTAAAGAAACATAGGAATTCACAGCCCTTGCCAAAGTTTGTAGTAGCCATTTGGAGCAGCAAGGCTCTGTTAGGGGGAGGCTGGAGAATATGGAAATCTCTTCATCCCTCACCTCCACAGCTTGTCTGTACTACTGCCAGCACCCTTGGTTAGTCCCTGTAATTAGTTTCTGCCCAACTATGAACTTTCCTTCTCCCTTGGTTAGACTGAAATGCTGATAGCTGGTAAAAGGTAAGATTTCAGTGAGAAGGCATCACTACGACAAACAGAGAAGACTTCAGTGTGTACAGAGGAAGCTATGTACGCTGCAGCCTAATAGAAAAAGGCATCAGGACAAGGATGCAGTTAGGTCTGAAAAGAGTTTACAGCTTCACTCCAACTTCCTCTCTGCCCACTGCCCTGAAGCTCAGACGAGCTCCATGCAAACACAGCGAATACCCTAGGGCCAGGGGAATGAGTGCACACAGGTCTCCTTCCCTTTTCTGTCATCTCACCCCAGGTCTGGCAGTTTTTCTTTCCTGATGCTTGCAGATGAACATAAGTACCACTGACACCCATATCAGGAGGCCTTAAATGGCATAAACTAGACTTGCTGTTGGACATTTCCTTAGCTGGGCCTGACTCAATAGCTATTAAGACCATTTTTCCCCTGGGGAAGGAAAATAAAATAGGTGCTCTGGAAGCCAACTTCCCAAATTTCTCTGACACCACAGCATGCATGACCCCAGAAAATCCCTGATGCAGTTTACACCAGTCAGCTCCTCTCTGCTAATGGAGAAAAAGCTGAGATATATTACAGTCCTTAGAAAAGGAAACATCAGTAGCTCCTGGGATGGAGCAGTGTACAGAAGAACGTGCATTGTCAAGAGGTGGTTCAGTTTAAGGATGACTCCCTGAAAGATAAACAACTTTGTGGATACTTTCACTGAGCACTCAGTAGATGTTTTTCCTTTGGAAGACAGGGGTAGCGCTGAGTCCAAGTGACAGCAAGAAGCCCAGCATTCATGTTAACCAACTATTAAAAAACAATCCCATCATTTTGTAAGACCTCACTGCTTTTAGACTCCTCTACATCTCCTATCCCCTCCGGGTTTTTTTTTTTTCTGACAAGACCTGGAACAAATAATCTCCTGGAGTAAACCAGTGCATTTCAGCTGATATCAGTAGTGCTGCACCAGTTTGCACCAGTGGCAAATCTGGCCCCAGCCGTAGGAGAATCAGGAAGTTGAGGTTACAGAAAAGGTTATTTGCACTACAGGAATGAATGACAGCGCAGTTTCATTTTCCTGTGTGAATACATTTCTCGCATCCCTCACTTTTGGTCTTTCTCAAACACTGCATCCCAAGCACAGCATGCTGCGAGGAAGATTAAAGATGTTGCACATCTCATTAATCTGGAGTGTCCCTGAGCATGTAGCTACTACAGTTCTGTGGGGAGGAGACAAATTTCTGTACTGAACCAGCAATGTCAGAAACCAACTAACAGTGAAGAGGAAAAAAGAAGGCAGGATAAAAGTAACTCCTTTGAGCAGATCATTAGCTTTAAAGCAACAATCCTTCAACTCTCAGGATAAGTCCTCTGCTGCTGTAAATTATCACAGCTCCATCAAAACCAATTTCTTAGACCAATTAATTTCTCCTGCTGTATTTGTATCACAAGGTTAGTCGACTTCTTGTTGCAGCAGTGGTAAACTTCTCGAGACATCGCCAAGTAACTGGAAAATCAGCTCCAAAAATAAATCCTGTCAAATGTAACAACATAAAGCAAGGGGGAAGTGGGATCACTTGACAAACCATGGCTGGATCCTATGGTGGCAGAGTTTATCTAGATCACAGTGAAGTCAACAGGAGTTTCTGTCACCTCCCATGTCGGCAAGATTAGTCCCTAGCTTCTCATCTAGAGCTCCCAGCTCAACCACAGAATATTGCGAGCCAGCCTCACACCAGAATCTGTGATGGTATCTAGGAAGCCTTTTACCTTTTGAAGTAAACTGGTGATGCTATTGGCTGAAGTTCCTAGTTGGAGTCTCACATTGACAGAGGTTTTCCAGGATTCACTCCCTGACTACAATCACTAGAGGACTGCAAGCACTAGAAGTTTATCACTGAATGCTGCAGAGCCAAGATCTCCCTATGTGTTCCCTGATCAAATCGTATAGAAAGTAATTTTGTTTTCCCCTGTTCTTTTAGAGCTTTGCTAGATCATAATTTATGATGAACACTTATAACACCCTTCCCTGAGGAGCGTATGTTAAAATAGTATTCCTAGGTGCATGTTTTATAGCACTGAACAGTCAGGTAGGAAGTTCTGATTTAAAAACAAAAATCAGAAAATTACCCCCACAACAGTACTTTCCTATTGAAAATGGATGTTTTCAAATATCCAGAGATGCTGAAAGCAAAAAGAGTCCAAAACAAAACCCTGTCATTTTCCACCTCCTCAAATATGCTCTGGGAAGAGGCATGTGCCTCTATCTCAAGTATATACAATAGGAGAACATGGCATGACAGCCACGGTTGTAAGGAAAAGTCACACACACTTCCGAAAAACAAAACTATGTAGCTGTGTTTTAATACTTCAGAATAACACTGACAACCTATACCTGCTTTCTGTACACTAGGAGGGAGTGTGGTGAGAAGGTAGCAGCAAACCAGGGATTTGGAGAGGGTCTAGTCTCCTGGATGAGCCCTGTGGCCCCAGTTATTCCTTCTGTAATGTGGGCGTAATGGGACTGGCTGCTTTAGTAAATTGCTTTGAGATCTGCCCATAGAAAGTGATTTGTAGAAAGCATGCATCGCTATTAATTCCACCTCCAGGGAATACTGGCACTACTCAGAATATGGGAAGCTCAGTACGCAGACAGTTTTTTTCTGGGCCTGGGCCTTGATTTATTTTTTTCCCTATTCACTCTATATATTTACTTTTTGCACTTCATTCAGGATAGATAATGAAAATAGTATAGTCTGCTTCCACTTTTGTTTCTGGATCGTATCAAAGACTTTAATGGACTCGGACTCAGCAGAACTCTAAATGCTCTTTTCTGTACAGATACAGACAATTAAATGGCCCTGTTGGCTTCCAGAAGGATTACTTGAGATCTCATTATTTGCACTGGTCTGAATTCAGTCTTTTGAAGAGAGTGGATATATTCTGCCAAAAAAAAAAAAGAAAGAAAAGAAAAAAACAATATGGAAAACAGCAAAAGATTTTTTTATTTTATCTCCTGTAGTTAATGCAATGAGCCTTAGCAAAGTGTACTGCACTCCTTGTTAAAGCAGTCCTGTCTTTTTCTTTTTTTTTTTTTTATCCTTGCCTTGGAATTGCTACAGAAGGATAAAGTTCTGCATGGCTCACTCACTCACTCACTCACACAGTTGTAATAAGTCAGAGCAGGTTGGCTCCCTGCCCGACAAAATACAAACTCCCCTGAAGTCTCCAGCTTTTCCATGGCAACACCACAGTCATCAACACAGCAAACAATCACCTTCTAGTCTCCCCTCTTAGCATAGGGAAGGATAGCATTGCACCCAGCCCATGAACCTGTGCTAATTATCAGGCATGAAAGGAGACAGTGACAGAGATCGCGTTACCCTCTGCAAGGAGCTTTAGGTGAGATCAAAAGGAAGAAAAGGCGCTGAAACACTCAACGCTTCTCAGTGTACTTCTGCTTAAATGAAAAGACTGGTGCTGCATGTACAAACCGTGAACTGCCAAAAAGTCTAAGCCTAGCAAGACTGACCAGGGGAGCAAACAGCATACGAAGTAAGAATCAAACACTGAGTCCTTTAGCCCAAAAGAACCACATGTTGCTCCAGAGTGTCTAATGGCTTGATCCTCACCATAATTATTGACGTGCACTTCAGCCAGTGCCTGGCTTTCATGGGACAACAGCAGAGTGATAGTTCTGCAACCACAGGATTGTTCCCCAGCTCTGTACTGTAAGTAGCACTGCTCATGATCTGCGTGGGGCTGGAGCAGTTACAGCACTGGATCCTGATCTGCCACTGCTTTGCATTGGTGTCCTTCACACCTGTACAAATACAGGGCAGCACTAGGGCTGTACACCATCATCCTCATCTGGCAGCATTTTACTCTCACTTTGCATAGGTATAAAAGACCTCACAAGCTGCAAGGTAATAGAAAATGAGGCCCAGAAGGCCCCAAAATATCTTCTTTAAAGTAAGAGCTAGTGGTTTTCAAGCTGTGGTCTGCACACCCACGAGGGTCTAAGGACTACTTCTGAAGGGTCTGTGGAAGCTGTGCAAGAAAAGCAAATCAATTGCCACAGGCTTAAATTAGTTGTAAATGAACCTTCATATGCACTGGAGAACTTTCAGAGGATCTGCAATTTGTAAAAGAATGACAGGTATGTCCATAGGTTTTATATTCCCCTGTAGACAGGTCAAGAACCTCCTCTGTGCAAGGAAAGTACCCCGCTTTCGGGTAATTTGACGGCATATGCGACAGAGTGGATAAGAATATGGACAGATCTCTGCCATTAGACTCACCAATGGAAACTCATGAGAAGATATTGTTTTCCTGCAATAAGCAATATTATTGGTTAATGATTTTTCTTATTTAGTTTTAAGGCACTCGTTAACGTAAAAAAAGCTTTGTAGGCTGGAAGTGCCACAGGCTGACTAGCTCCTTGTGGACAAAGTAGAATTTTTAAGGTAAATTGTTCCCGAAACAGCCATTTCCAATTCAAATCCTGGTGCAAAAGAATGTCCTTCAGGCTTTACAAAATTATTTAGCTAGTTTTATAACATGTGAAAAAAATTTTTCTCTGGAAAAAAGTTCAAAAAGGAAATAATACACCAAGTATTCAGACTTAAATAGAGGCTTTCAGAATGCCTGGCCTCAGAGTACACCTGCCAGAAAGTATGAAACTTTGTCGCTGAACTGGTGACTTAAGAGTGCCTGTCTCAATGGCAAAAACACTGTTAGTCTCCCTTCACTGACACAACGTGTGACTGAGGCACCATGGGCCACAGTCTCTCATACAGAGAGTCTGCAGGCTGCTTTGGTCCAGTACAACCTGTGGGAGAATTTACTCATCCTTTAGGGTGAATGGTGCAAAATGTAAGGAACTGTGAGAAGGGTTTTGGTGCACTTCAGTTATACAGGTTTCAGGCCAAGTTAGTGTAGAACTTAAATCATACCCTCAGCCAGATTAACCTGTTCAAACCTCTATTAGAGATATTTTGGTGTGGATAGTAAATAGCTTAAGCAAGAGGGTGAGTTTTCTGCACAACAGACATACATTTGTCTCAGGTAGGATTTGCAGCAACTAACACAAAGCTGGAAATCCTAACTTACATTGAGTTTAAATCCCATTAACATCAACAGTACTTGCAGGATTCCCATAGTTTGATGAACCTCTACTAATGTTCAATGCCATTTTAAGATTGCTTCACTCTGGCCACTGGGTTACAACTGCACATGTTTGATGCCATTTTAGAATTGCTTCACCCCAGCTGCCGGGTTACATCTGCACATTACAGGTGCCAAAATATAACCCGCTGGTCAGTTTGTGTTATGCATTTGTTTCTGTGGCTCATCCACAGAGGAAATGAGTCTCTTAGCTACTACCCTAAAAAAGCTGGTTCTTCAGCCCACACTATGATAGCTCATAAATTTAATTCTAGAGATCCCTGACCTCTAGAATTTGATGGTGGTGAAAACAGTGGTTAGCACACAAGTCTGTGTGTTAACATGAATAAGGACACAAAAAAAGAGGTTACCCTATGATTATGTAGTAATGATCTTAACAAAGCCAGTTAATCCAAGCAAGTTCTGCAATGAAAATTATTTTTAATTTGATTTTTCCTCAGCTTAAGAATATTATGTTTAACTTCAGGCCTGGGCCTAGTCCTTTTTCGTCATTGGCAACATGACTACTGTCCTCTGTGTGAACACGGTCACTAGCACAATCCTGGTGCCTGGGGCTGAGCAACAACACAACTCCTTCCTGGAACTCCAAAGACAGTGCGATGCTCTGCCACAGTGGTCTCAAAACTGACAAAAGCTACAGACCCAGAAAAGCAACCTGGAGCTTTGTATTATTCTGCCCCAGGTGGGTTCCCGTTGGTAAGCTGGGGAGCCTGAGGACAGACGTGACATTCTCCCTATCATTCCCTCACATGCCACTACTAACAGCTGCAGACATGCATCAGGATGCGAGTCCCAAGGGGATGCCTCAGCTGGAGGAGATCAGATTGGATTCCAGTGAGACCACAAGAGCAAAGATCAAATGGCTTGTTAACCAAAGATGAATTTTCGGCCTTGTTGCTATCAGTACAGTTTCTCTTCTTTCTCTCACTGATGTTGACCAGAATGAAATAATGAGATTGGGTATAAAACTGAGGAGTCCTGCCCTAGCCAAAGGTCTACACATTCACTTTCTGCTTTGTGTGCAGCTATTCAAGCACCTTTCCATGTGCAAAGGAATTCCCTGTCAGTAAATCACACCTGGTGAACATCAAGTGCTCATTCTCTTCAGAGTGATGAAGGAAAAACTCAATCATCTTCCTAGTGCTCCTGTGCAAGCCAAGGAATAGCACAGCCCACACTGGAGAAACAAACATGAAGTCCTTCATACCACCATCCTACTTTATGATGCAACACTGCTGATTTCATATGAAAGGCGCCCCTTGTCATTTTTCACAACAGCCCCAGGTACCACTCGCTCTGGTTTGCATGTCTGCACCCGCCACCACAGAACTGTGCTATTACTGGTGGCTCACAGCCTTTACACACCAGTGGGCAGCATCACGCGAGCAAGTTGCAATTGTTATTAAGTAAGAACCAAACACTCCTGCTTAATTTTGTGTTCACTTTTTCAGGATTGTTTTGAGGAATAAGCAGACCCTCTACCTGCTGTGAGAGGGGAAGGCTCTGTGTCTTCTTCTAAGCAGCCCATGCTGGCTCCTGCATAAAGACTTGGCACTGCTGCATCTCTAACCTGTCTAAGAAGCAGGGAGCTTTGCACGTTTGTTCATGTAGGACCGCTCTTTATTTCTGACACTGTATCCTAGGAGTAGTCCTCTGAAAGAGCCTGAGGACCTCATACACACCCCTGGGTGCTGAGCTGTCCTCCTTGGTTTGGGAATTATTTGCTACACAAAGTGAACATCTTTCTCAATGTTTAATCACTTGAATATCTGCTGGAGTGTAACTAGACAGTCCTTTACCTCAGTAAGTGTGCTATGCAAGAGAATTTGCTGGAAATGCTTCTGTGATAGAAAAGCAGACAAATAAACAGAAAGAAGAGGCAATAGGGAGGAAGGTTGATTAACTGGAACATCGTAACCATAGGCTACTGAGGAGTGCCACAAGGAAAACTAACTGGGAATAAATAGTCAGTAGCTGTAGCTCATTCCCACCGGGCAAGCGAAATTAAATCCAAGGGTGCAGAAACTGCCAGACCTAAAATGATCTCATTGACAATGTTCCTGAGCGAATGATCTGAGGTCTTACTAACATCTATGGCCTTCTATTTCAATTTTGCTGGAGACTAAAGCAAAAGACACAGGAAATCTTTGAACAACCCACTTCTGGGCTCTGGGTTCTCACAGTCTCCCACACCTAACAGGTCCTTGTCATCACAAGTTCAGTGGGATGGAGGACAAGAAGGTCTCCTGCTTCCAATGCTCAGTGCCGTGCTTGTATAGCTGTTTTAGCCTTTGTTCAACTGTATGTTTCATTTTTCCCTCTGCCTCATGCTTTTACTAAGGCCCCAGTCTCCTTCTTGTAATTTTTTGATAACAAAGGAATCAATGCAGTAAAGATACTGATACGTTAGATTAGATAACAGAAGGGTAAGAGAGATTGACCAGCACAGTTGCTTGTGTAGGACTTAAATGTGACTTGCCACAGGCAGCTTTGCTTTGCTTCCACATCCATTGCTCCTGTAATCAGGAATCCTGTAATCCTTTCAGACTATTTCAGAAGCAGCTAAATCTTGGAAGGTAGCTACTTGCTCCTGTGAGAGGCAGTGGCTCTGGACTCCCCTTCAAAACATTTGCAGTAAGTTGGTACCAACAGGAGCTTCAAAGGAAGCATATGGAGAGGTTTGTGAGGCAGGAAAAGGTAATTGCTAATGAGGGATTAAGTGCTGAGGGAGAAAGCCTCATCTGAGAAGGCAAAGCATATAAAGGAAGCCCACAAGTTTTAGACATGTGAATGCTTTGTAATAGGGCTCATAAAACAGAAGATCTGGTCACTTGGTACCTGCTGCACTGCTGTTGTGGAGTTGGTCAAATTGGATCAGCAGGCTTTTTGCTGGAAAAATGGAAACAAAAGAACTCGGCAGGAACATGTTCCTTTTTTCCTTCTTGAAAGAATGGTTATCCTGCTCTGTTCCAATTAACTTTCTTATTCCCAGGATAATTTTCAAGCTTCCTTTGCTTATGTGTCATAGGATTGTGCAGAGAGATACACTCAGGCACTGACGGCAAAATTTCACTCTCCTCCTTTGCCCTCCAGCAATGCTTGTGCACTCAGCTCCTAGCACTGACCTCTAACACCACACTAACATCAATGGTTACCACATGCGCTGATAAGTCCAGGCGTCCTAGCATGGACCGAGCATCTGTGAGGAACAGGGAGTCTGAGAGACAGAGTTTCAGCATTAACACTGGATTTTCTGGTTGGGACTGGCTTGTGTGTGGTATGCCCACAGTCCTTTACATGTAAATTCCTTTCTAATGAATTATCACCTTCATTTTTGTAATATATTTACAGTAATATATTTAAAGAACAAAAAGCCAAACTAAAAGGAAAACAGAAACAGGGATAGATCAGTAGAAAGCAATGATAAAATAATAATTCAGTGCTCTCTGAGGGAACAATACTTACATCATTAGCAAGAAAAGAGACTGGTTTCTCTTACTGGCACAATTCAGGATTTTTCCTAGACCACACATACTAGCAAGGAAGGAAATGGGCCTTTTACATTTGTTCTCTAGTAATTCTAACTTTTACAGAAACAGTAAGGCCTGCCTTTATACCGGCATTTAAAAATAGTGTTTTCACTGTAAAGCAACCCAAAATGTCATGTTAGTACTACAAGAGTAAGTTGAGAAAGTGAATGGGTAACTACTACTTCTTAGGTACATGCAAAGAACACTCTGACCTCTGGCACTGCTGGATGACTCACTGACTGTGTGCTGATGTCACATGTTTGGCCTTTTTATGTGAGCTATGTCCCCAGTCCATATTCTTGACTCAAGAAAAATCTCCTAGGGATAAATTTTCCAAAGCACTCCAGACATTTTAGGCTGAGATCCAATAATCCAATTAGGTGTCCAGTTCCCACTGTTTTCTGCTCAATACAGGGAAGATTAGATGCCAGGATGCTATAGGTCGGAAAGACTTGGACTCCTAGCTGTTCCCAGACTGATCATTGGGATGCAGGAGAGGAATCCAAGGGTCCAAGCATCTAATTCACCATCAAGAACAGTCATAGGAATATTGCTTTGTAAGAACATTTCCTTTCTAAGCCTTAATTGCTTTTCATTTAATTGTAATTTCTCTAAATAATCTGTCCATGACCAAGCAGCACAATTAAATTACAGAACGTTACAGTGGCATGTAGGCAGCAGCACTACCAAAATGTATTTAGAGTTAAGACACTCAAGTTCCGGACCATGAATTGAAATGTAAGAGATGACCAGAAGAGTCTCTACAATTTCTGCCCTGCCCACACCACCCTGCCCTGTTGAAGTAGTTAAAAATACCAGGTAGTAGACATATTTCTATTGTTAAAAGTTCAGGATACCCATAGTTATTTGCTAAATTAGGCCAAGAAAGCAGCACTCAAACAGAAAAGCATTTAACCATGTTTAACTTCACACATATTCCTTAAGTATTTTTCTGAATTGGAGACTGAGTACTCACAACAGCATGCCTAGCTTGTGAAAACCCATGGTGTGTAGCGAGAGGCGAGACCCTACAAGTGCACTGGAAACTCACAGAACTTTTTGCTCTAAGTTTCTTGTGACAATGACGCAGGACCTTTGAGCTTGTCCTTTATAAAACTAATGAGGGAAGAACACACTCATGATAATCAGATTCCCAGTTGAAGCAAAGAAAGAGAGTTAGAGCAGCAGTATGAGAGAAGATGAGAACATGTGGAAACCATGTGTTCAGCAATGCTCTGTTAGCATGGCCCCTTGGCCCTTTCTTTCAGGCTAGAAAAACAACATTATGAAACAGTGTCAGAAGCATGAAAGGAGAGAAGGGAGGGCAATAGCCCAGGTGAGAGAGGGGTGAATATGGAGGAGGAGGAATGGCTAATAGCTGTGGGCAGTGGAGGAGGGGGATGGCAGAGAAGGACGTTACAAGGGTAAAGGGATGAGTGCGACTTTTGTGTGACCAAAAGTGGTGTCATGAAGCCGTGGTAAGGAGTCCTTCTGACCTGTGTGGAAGAGGTTGTGCTTTGATGACAGTGTGGGAGACACAAGCACAGACAGTACATCCTGGGAGAGAGTTCCAAGAACCACATAATGGACCGTTTCAGTAAATTGCCCTTTTGACACACCACTCACCCAAATACAGTTACCCTTCAGGCGCTTGACAGAATGAACACACATCTAGTACGATAGAGAGGGGGTTATCGACCTCCCTAGCCATCCTGGCTCTATCAGGGCCTCTGAGATGTATTGTGCATGCTACAAATGTATGTCAAAGGCCTTACATATGATGGGTATATATATAAAGTTTTTGAAGTATGTACTGTTTACTCAATGGACTGGGTTAACTTCTGCAGAGCTATTCTGGTCCACCTGTAAATAAATGGACTAAAGGGTCTTATGAAGTGCAGTTACTGTGTATTGACAAGTGCCACATTTTAAATCCTGAGTACCTTGTGTTATGAATGCTGGGGTTTGGTTTTGTTTTTTAAGTACTGAAAATTACAGGATTTGGTTAAGCAACTACTGGAAACCGATTTTTATTATTTTATTTTTCAATTCAAAGCTGTTTTTTCCCCCCAGCCACCCTTGTGCTGAAGAAGTGTGTTTTAAACTTACAGTTGAACTGTGGCTGGGAACTACCCATGTCATTACTTAGATGAATAGTGGAGTCTGTGTGATGACCAACCAAAGCAATGACAGGGGAGAGGACTGCACTGTTCCCAGGTCTGCTCACACAGCAACCTCACATATTTAAGCCCAGGCGTGTCCACAGCTTCCTTAGCTGCCAACTGCGAAACCAATGGCATTCTAAAGAGCTCAGACGCAGAGGATGGTCATGTGTAGTCTGAGGACTGTGCGCTGCACCTGGGGCTGTCACCATCACAGGCACAGATAGCAGACTGAGACTTGAGGTTGCCTCAGGGCACCCCTGGAAGGACAGTCTAGACGTACCCAAAGGGGTGGCTTAGAATAACTTAGCCTGGAATCTGCAGTTATCTCTGTTCTGTAAACTCATGACTTTGATGGAAAGGAAGAATATTTTATGATAGAAGGGGAAAAAAAAAAAAAAAAGCTGGGAGGTGAGGGGGGATGGGGCCAGAGTGTGTTTGCAGTTGCTGGCCATCAAATTTCAATTAAATTCATTCCAATTCAATTCAATTTCAACTGAGTTCCAACTCATAAGAAAAAGGGCTTTTAATGACATATTGACATAGCCTGCACTACAGTGGTCCAAGTGACAGTGCTATAATTATAAGGATTATTTTTAATACTGCACTTGGAAATGAAGGTCTGAAACACTGTGACTCTCTCTCTCTTGAAAAGCTGGCCAAAATCTGTCCTACCACTACCACTATGGTAATACGCAAGGCTGGTAGGAAAAAAAGAAACATCGGAACTCAAATCATTATGAAAGCAGATCATGTGGCTGGCAGCTCAGGTCTACTGGGAGCTGAGCACTGAGGAGGAAAAATGAGTGTGAAAGGGAGGGCAATTGGATTTGCAGGAAAAATGGAAAGTAGTTTTTACAAGTATAGAATAAATTGATTTAAGGAAATAAGTCAACTATTAATTAATATGCTACTTACTTTTGAATTTGGTTTCTTTTTGTAGTGTGTTATGGGCTTTAGCCAGGCTGAGGCCTGTTTGTTAAACAAAGACCAAACCCTGCAAATACTTCTAGACTTGCTTAATTCTACATATCTTGATGTCAGTGCCATTACCCATGTGTGCACAATTAAACACAAGCATAACTGTTTCCAGGAACTGGGCCACAGAGGTAAGCAATCCCACATACAAGACTAAATGTATCTAGCTTGGGAGGATGTCATACCAAAAGCTTTTCAGAGAAGCAGAGAGAGAATCCATTTATCTGGGAAACAAAATAATTGACTATAAACTAGCATAATATAAGGGGAAGGGGAAGGGGAAGGGAAGGAACTGGAGTGTCTGGAGATGGTTTCTAAAGCAACAGAACCCTAAAGAAATGGTCTGATTTTCCAAAGCGAAAAACATAAACTGAACAGCCCATGCAGCTTTTTCGCCAACTGTCACTGGGGTGGCATTTCTGAAATCTGGTGGAATGACTCATCCCAAAACAACAACTGTTGCCAGAAAGGTCTTTCCTCCAGGTCTAGTTACATGAATGAGAGAGCTGTAAAAACAAAACAAACAGAAATCAGAGGCAACTCCATGTCTTGAGGTTCAAATCCGAAGCTTTCTGTTGAGCCTTTCTCCAGGATGCCTCACCAAACAGGAATCCAGGTGATCCCCTGGGCCAGGGAAGGGACTGGCTCTGCTGGAGTAAACCACCTGTCCATTAAAACAAGTTCCTCTTGCTGTGCCCAGTCACCACCTCTCACAATACACATGTGCAGGATGCAGCCTCCTGAGCCAATTTTTCTCTCCATATTACAGATTTCACATGGTGGCAAACATTACCAGGAGAAGCATTACCTTGCTGACAGGTAGCACAGGTCTCAAACTTGAGATCGACAACCTTAAACTCAATGAAGTGGACCCGGTCCAGTGAGTACATTGTCATGCAGTAATTCAACACAGCCCTGTCAGCACAGATAAGCATCCTCCTTTGGCTAGTACAAAATACAACAATTTCAAAGATGCTTTCTGAAGCAGTGTTGTTTTGCTGAATAATTTATGTCCCCGAGTTCCTCTGAAAATGAGCAGCATATACTTCAGCACTGCAACAGCTATTCAGTGGAGACAGCGCACATTGTGTTCAGTAAGCTCATTGCTTAAACACTGTTGCCATGACTATAAGAAAGTGATTATACTATTGTTTACAAGAAACTCAATAAGTCATTACCACAGTAGCCAGAGTTTTGCCTGAAGTCAAGATTCTGGGGAAGAAAAAAACCATCACAGGTATAATTACCTTTGTGATTAAGATAATTCCACTGAAATATTTTGAAAACTGAATACATCATATGGTGAGGAATAAAAATAAGAAAGTATCACAAGTGTCTCAGGACTGGTGACTCTCTGGTTTTCCGACCTTTTCATTGGTAGATTCCATGAAGAAGAAAAGCCCTGCTAACTAAGGAACTGTTGACTGTTGTAAGTCACTTTCAAGGAAGAAATCATTTACAGGGCAAGCACCAATGCAGGAGTTCAACTGTAACTCTGTATACAAACCACTTTGTATACAATGTAAGGGAAAAAAGACTGACTTATGGAAAAAAATATCCAACTTAGAAGAAACATTTTGTACAATGAAATACTGCTTTTCAGTGTCCTGGAATGAAATCGATACATAGAGCACTTAGTTCTGAATCCTTTACTGCATATGTCCACTACATGACCTCTTTATCTCAATAATGTGCTGATGATCAATAGTTTCCAAAACTAAGAAGTAACTGAAGCTGTTGGAAAATCATCCTCACATTTCCTATGGACAGCAACAGGCCACAGAACACAAAGCAAAGAGATGATTAATAGAGTGCTGGACTAGGAGTCAGGAAATCTGGGCTCCGTTCCCAGCTCTGCCACTGACCTGCTGTTTGACCATGGGCAAGATACTTGACCTTTCTGTGCTTCTGTTCCTCCTTCCATTCTTTGTCTATCTTGTCTCTTGAGGCCCTAAGGTATGCAGGGAAGGGCATGGTTCTCACTGGGTGTTTGTGTGACACCTACTCTAGGGAGGAGCCTGCAAAGCTCTGCAGTAAAGCCAGGGTACCACAGGGATGACTCCTGCACAACAGCCTGTTTTGTTTCAAACCTTCTTGGAGTTTCATCTGCTAGTTCAGAAGGTTACCAGGTCCTTCAGTTAGCACCATCCTCAGGCAGCAGGTAAACGGGTTTGCAAGATCTGCTTTATCATTGTGTCAGAAATGCTTTCATGACGATTTCTAATTGGTACTAATTTACCTGCACCTTGATTCAGCTGGGTTTCCAAGCACATCAGAACGATAACTGAATGCCACTGATAAAAATAATTACAGGAGCCATTTCTAAACTAAAGGAATTTTTTCAGGGAAGTGACACCTGTCTGTAAAACCATGGCCGTGAGGTATTTTCAAATTAAAAAACAAAATAATTCTTTTTCATTAAATATGTTAGAATTTTGTATAAGTCATGCAATTAAATATTTCGGAGTCCTCATTCCACCTCAAGTCACAGACATGAACCTTTGTCCATTACTACAGTACAGTCATCCTACCAGATGGGAAGCAACACATGCAGGACAAGGTGGCTCCCACCTGCTCGTGATGGGGTGCAGCTGCAGCCTTGACAGAGAGCAGATGACATGTGCATATGCTCTCAGTTCCAGTCCCATTTTGCTCCCAGTTTGCTGAAGCAACCAAGTACATGAAGTGCTTGGACACTACCGACTTAATTGGGAGACTAATTTGAGTACAAACTGATGCAGAATCAAAAACGAGGAAAGAAAGAAAATATGAAGCATATATTTATTATTAGGAATGAAAAGCTGGGAAATGCTTTTCCCTCCTAAAAAGAAGGAGTACTGACACATCGTGCACTTCTACTGTGAACCCTGGCAATGTGGTGCCATAAAAACCCAGCTCTGGGATTCGTTTGACTATGTAAGAAACTCATTTGGGTTTGTATTTCCAGTACTCATACCTGTGGGTCAAAGGCTGAAAAGTGACTGAGTGATTTGAGTGCACTTCAAAGGCTCAAAACAGAGAAGTCAAATAAGAAGAATCCGTCAACTTACAAACAGTGCCTGCAGCTTTGCCAAACCAAATGTTCAAATACCCTGTCTTAGACTCCATCAATAATAAATTTTGCTTCTAGGCCGTAAAACTCAACATCAAATCTCAATGCATTTTACAAAGGTAATAAATAGTATTTTTCGCATAGGAAACTGAGGTCCACAGAAGTGACACAACAGGAGTAATCTGTTGAATAAATCCTGGAGTCAGAGTAGAAACACTGAGGTTTTAGTTTACAGTGCACTCACCTAAGAACTATTGCTTGAGATTTGCAGGTATTCTGTGTTGGTGTTGGCACTTCAGTACAATTATGGATTAATTGCCTTCATCTAATAATAATTTGGAAGACCTTGACAAGGTATGACCAATTCACAAGCTGGACCTAAGTGCCTATAGGAAGCATTTAATGTGAAATATGGGGCATAAATAGTCTATGTTTTCATCTAAAAAAACCCCAAACCGAAATAACAGAAAAAAAATCTGCCTCTTAATACTGTTAAGTTGAAAAAGTGATGCAAATCTCTCTTGGCCCCAACTCCTTTTCTGCAGCCAAGACCACTGACTCTTTCACTGCTCAAAGTGGTTCCACACTGCTGCAGCATGATATGGGTAAGACCCTTTCCAGGTTCACAGCCACTGATTCAGATTTGTGGAAAGCACAACCCTGTCATGAATCTCATCAGATTCCTCCTGCTGCTGGGACTGCATCACTGGGAAGTCATACAGGGGAACACTGACATGTGGACACCAGAAAGGAGTCAAGGCACCAAGACACCATTCCTCTTCTTCTCGTTTTCATTTCTCTTTGCAACAGCCAGTTGGCTGAAACTCTTCTATGTATCACATAGCTGACTGTGTGGCCTCTAAAGTGCTGCAGAGTGGTTTGTTTAATCACCCTCCTGAACCACATGGAAATGATGATGTCAGGTCATTATTATGTAGATCTGGGCCCTCAGCAGAGACCAGGGTCCTATGTGCTAGGCAGTGAGACAGTGCCACCAGAAGAGCTCAAGCACAGAAGGGAGATAGTGGCACAACAGGGGACATGCACAAGGTCACAGGGAAGCTTCCTGGCAGAACTGGTACCTCTAGGCCAGTGCTTTGTCAGCTGAGGAGCTTGCCAGCTTCAAGCTCCTCCAACATCACATAGTAGGTGCAATATGAATGGATCAATGGAGCTTATTGCCCTTCAAAAAGTTATCAACGGGACCAGGATGGAGCCCTTCCTTTCCAGTAATTAGACACGGGTGAAGTTTCACTTTCATAAGCCAACAGATTTGATACAAAAAGCAGAATACAATTGGCCTTTGAAGATGACATCCTGGTAGAAAAGATCGTTGACAGCAGTTAGGAAGAGGAAGAGAGGCACGTTATGGTCTTTCTTAACCTGCTAACTGACTAACCTAGTTGCTGGGGTTTTTTGGTCACTCGAAGGTAACCAAACCCTGCATATGCCTTCTGCAGGCGGTGTTCTTTGTGAACAGAGAAATAGTAACAGGGAGAGAAGTCAAAGTTTCAGCAAAGCAGCTTCTCTGAACTCAGATGTGCCTTTCTAAGGTTCAGGTTTCCCCACAGTGCAGCTAACGTTTTTTTGCTGTAGTCAAATATCTCAGTGCAGAAGAAACAGAAGCTGTATGTTACTCTCCTTTGTTGTGATGCTACACCCAAGGGACTTAAATTTGAGTACTACAGGGGATGTGGAGCTCTATCAAAGGACATACCATAATAGCCTGGGAAGTTAAGAGGCCCATGGGTTGGCGTCCGAGAGCATTTTAAGTCTAGGCAGACAAACAGTTCCACTGCTCCCTATAGAAACTCTGGTGGTGGAAACAGTCTCTTAAACAATTTTAGAATGGAGGAGACTTTCATTAAATGTATTCAAAGCTTTAAAAGCTTCAAAGGAGGCAAGTGATTTGATTGGAGAGCTAGGAGCAAAAAGGCTCCTATGCTAGCATACTTTTAACAAATTTACTTGCTGAACTTTTAATTAAATATAGCTTTTATGCCATGTCCAGGGGACCTTCTTGATTTTGCTTAGGAAAATGTTCTCACAGCCGAGGGGAACAAAGATTTTAAATGGCACCCATGTCCACCCTAGTCAAATGGCTCCCAGCAGGTCAGAGGGATCATGACAGCAGATCAAAGTTTTCTACTCACAAAGATAATGTGACTTATTCGTTTTACTTGACTCAGGTACATAAATTGTCTTTAACAGAACTTGGCTTTGCTCCTGCAGAGGCACAAAAACCTGACGTTGGTCCTTCACCTCACAAACAGAACATTTAATTGTTAAACTTTGTTAGTCAAAAGATCCCACCCTAGCTTTGCAGCATCGTTTGTGCTTGTGCTTTAATCCACCTTTGCTCAGCACACCATAACATCACTTCACCCCATAGCTGCACACTTCAGAGCCCTTTGAAAAGTTACCTATGTCCTGCACCAGAAAAGGCAGGGTACCCTGGAAGCCAGCTAACAAACAAAGCAGAACTTGGGAGATGGGGAAGTGTAAACTGGGACCAATGATACAAGAGCACAATCCCTTCTTTTAAAATTCTTGAGGATCTTTAATGCTAGCACAGGAGAGACCAAACCTCAGGAAGCACAGTGTGGATCATAAAAAGAAGTTATTGGGGGAAAAAAAGTCAAGGCTTCCATGATCATCTGCATAAACTAGCTGCCTAAATGGAGGTTTTACGAGTCAAACTTGTCTCTTGATACCAGTCAGGCAACACTGTCTTCTACTGACGTCCTCAGGGAACGAGACAAACCCATTGACTCTTCCAGATCTGTACCGGCTGATGAGAATTTAGGAGAGCGGGAGGAATTAACCCATTACCCTTTTCCTCGGCCACATCATCTTTATGGGACTATTTTCCCTTTACTTTTTCACCTCCTTGCAGACTACATCTGGGGAGCAGGCCACTTTCACCGTCACTCTTCTAATATTTTAAATTGATATTTGCAATGATAAATTCAGCACAACTTCAAGATGGTGAAAGTAGATGAAAGTAGAACAAGTCATTTGTGACTGATAACAAATACCGCTTAACATACTCAGAGCCAATAGTGTGATGGCTGCAATGAAAGAACCTGACCAGAATAATGAAATAATGATAATAATGATACAGTTCCTAGTTTGCAGAGTGCAAACCGAACAGTGCTCAGCCTATGTTGGAAAAACAAAGGAATGAATCAGCTGTCCGAGATTTGAGACTGCAATGCAAGAACTTTGGTATTATCAGTTCAGTGCCTAAGCCAATGAGGAATGTTCTCCAGAACTAACTGTTTACATATAATATAAATAATATAAACAGTTAAATGCTGGAGGGCATATACATGCATATAGAGGTACATATAAAAGAAAGAAAGAATATGTTATCTGTTCCACTCTGCACCATGAAAAGTAACACCACTATATAAATAAACAAATGTCAACTCTTGGGAAACACAGGGAGGCAGGAAGTACAAAAGCTTTTCTAGCCACGTCCTGAAGAATGAATTTCTCCTTGACATGCACCCACTTCCACTGGTACAGCTAAAAAATCTGCTTTTCAGTTAGACAATACTGCTGCCAATGCAAAATCAAAGCAACACTGCCAAATGAAGTCCAAGCCAACCCCACTAAAAAAATCTCTCTTCTGCCAGTTTTAAACTGTCCACTGGGAAAAGATAATTATCAAATAATAGTATCAACAATGTCAGATAATCACTTCAAGCTCTTTGATAAGTTCAAGTGAACATTGTTTCAAATGTTATCGAGTGTCAAATATTTACTCTTGAGTCCAACTGTGTAAATGACCCATCCTATGCCACTAAACATGGCAGGCGCACTTGTAACAAGAGCAGTGGGACCTGCAAAACAAAGGAAACAATCCAGCCATTTTCAGGAGAGGAAGCATGGGGACAATCTTGGTTTGGCAGAACAAAGGGCATCCTGGTAGCCAGAACTCCCCAAAGAGAGTCATGACTGTCTCGGCACTTATCTGTGTGGAGCTATTTTAACTAGCAGAGCTACAGCAAGGCAGGTGGAGCTTTACAGTCTCCCTGTGGAGTCAGAGATGTGTCCAATCTCACATGCTCAGTGTGAGACTCACAGAAAAGCTACCGTCTTGTGTGTCCTGCCAGAGCTGTAACTGCTCAAGCTCAAAGCTGCGCCTTGTTCCAGGACCTGTGCACTTCAGATCTTCCGTCTTCTCCACGCATAAAGTGTCTAAGTAGAGGAATAACCATCAGTGCAAATAAAGCTTCCACTTGATTTCCTCTAGGGAAACACTCCATAGAGAATGAATTCTGCTGCCTTAGACATGGGTCTCTTTCCCAATCCATTTCTAATGAGCAGGACAACAGGCTAAGGCTGCCTTATAAGTTCCTCTTTCAAGTAACCTTGGAATAACTGCTGGAGCAAATTTGTCCTCCAGCTATGGCCAGAATGAAAGCAAGACCCCATTAAGTCCTGACCCATCCCTACCCTCTGAATTTTCAAGAACAGAAGCACAATTCTGTGCTATCTGGTGTATGACCCTCAGCCACTTGAATTCATCCCACACAGACACTCTGTGGTTTGCTGTTCCTTTTCAATATTTGCAACAATGTTCTAAGGAGCTCTTGGTAAGGGGAGCATGTGCCTCTGTGACACAGAAATATGACTCTGAACCAATGCTTTTCTCTAATTCTTAATTAGGCAGTCCTACCAGAGCAGCAAATGAGAAATGTCTGTGTCAAGCACAGAGTGGGAGGATCAGCAATGTGCAGTGATACCATTACAATACTGCTTCATGAGCCAGCATTTCTTCAAGTGTCAAAATATGGTTCAGGGCCCCAAACATCATGCTTAGTGAAGTCACGTACCTTGTCAGCAGGATTACCAAACACTAGCATGCAAAAATAAGCGGGACTTTGTCAAACTTTTTCCTTCTAAGAGATATTTGTGCAGATTTATCTGGAAGGTAACACAATATGCAATGTTGAGTGAGGGTCATGCATGGCATTCTCCAGCAAATAGACAAACTCTCTGCATTTAAAAGATGAAAATCTTTCAGTATTTTCTTTGGAGTTGTTTCATTTAGCACTTTCAAACAGCTGCCTCCAGCTATTTCATAATACTAGTAACAACTAGTAAAAAAAAATCCCTGAAAACAAACCAAAAACTATAAAAGGCCTGTTCCCTGATTTCAGAAAGTGGATTTTTCGAGGACATACTTTATTAGACAAAAGCTTTTTTTCCCCCCGTAAGACAAGTGCAAAGCATTTCATTAATGCACACTGGAAAAATAAGATAATGGGTTTTTTGATTGTGACAAGGAATGCGGGTAGATTTAATCTGAACACTGAGTCAGGTTGAAGTGCCTTAACTCCCCTCAAACACAATGTTATCGCATTAACGCTTACATCACCACCTTCACGAATGATGCTGGGCAATGCAGCGCCAAACCTCTGTCCACACACCACAGTAAACTCCCGTGTAAAAAGGGAGAAACAGTCACGAAGGTTTTGTTCTAGTGTACATCAGGCACTAGGAGAGGTAGGTTTGAACGCTGGAGCAGAGGGAGCAATCTGTTTTCAGCTGTTCGAATAGCAGCCACTGGCCTATCAGGATGCAGTCGCTCCTCTTAATACTTCACATGTGTGCCGAGAATTAAGAGTTGAAAGGCAGCACATCGCAGCATACACTTAAAAAGCACGGTGCACGGACTGCTCATAATAAAGTAATGGGAGACAAGGCTTTGCCTCTTTGACACATTCAGAGCAATTTCCAGTTGAAAAAAGGTCAGCATATCATTTACAAAGTGGCAGTGCCTGGAAAACTCTTGTAACTCTGCTCTGCAAAACACAGGCAGTGATGATAAAAACCCGACCCTTTCTGGTAAAGATGATGCGTTGAAATGCATGCACAGGCTCTCCTTCCTCTGCACTGCCCGTGGTGAGCTGGAGGGACACAGCCACTCGAGTGAAAACAGCCACCTGAAGCCCTGACTAACGGGATAAAATGGGGCAAGGGAGCAGTTGTGGAAGTGGGTGATATATGGTGCTACTTTCAGGAATATATTTCCAGAATTTCACTCAGGAGTGTGCTAACAGCCTTTGCTGCCCAGGCTCCTCTTCAGGGGTGCCACTGTCACCACCTTAGCAGGGCAACAGCAAAGGCAGGTGATGCACTTTTAGGGATGTGAACTGATTTTTTTAAAAAAACAAGCGGTCCCCAGATCACTTCACACATCCCTCAGCTCCCCTGCTCTGGCCCTGAAGAGTCACAGCACTTTACTGCTTCCTCACAAGGGAAGAAGAGTGGACGCTGATCTCCTTCTCTCTGATGACCAGTACTAGGACCCGAGGGAATGGCAGGAAGATGTGCCAGGGGAGGTTTAGGTTGGATATTAGGAATAGGTTCAGAAGGTGGTGGAGCACTGGAACAGGCTCCCCAGAGAAGCAGAGAAGCAGTCATGGCACCAAGCGTAACAATATTCAAGAAGCACTTGGAAAATACCCTCAGACACATGGTGTAAATCTGGGAGTCATCCTAAGCAGGGACAGGAGCTGTAAAGTTGTGGATGTCCCCTCCCTGGAAGTGATCAAGGACAGCTTGGATGATATAGCAGGAGGCCCAATGGCAGAGGGGTTGGAATTGGATGATTTTTAAGATCCCTTCCAACCTAAACAATTCTGTGATTCTATGATCCTCGTGGGTCTGTTTCAACTCAGGACATTCTGTGCTTCTGTGGATGAAGCTCTGAGCGATCTGACCTAGCAGGTGTCCCTGCCCATGGCACGGGGGTTGGAAGAGCATGATCTTTAAGGTCTCCTCCAGTTCAAACCATTCTATGATCCTTGTGGTTCCCTTCCAACTCAAACCACTCTATGATTCTGTGACCCTTGTGGGTCCGTTCCAATTCAGGACATTCTGTGATTCTGTGGATGAAGCTCTGAGTGACCTGATCTAGCAGGAGGTGTCCCTGCCCATGGCACGGCGGTTGGAACTGGATGCTCTTTAAGGTCCCTTCCAGTTCAAACCATTCTGCGATGCTTGTGGGTCTGTTCCAACTCAGCACATTCTGTGATTCTGTGGATGAAGCTCTGAGCGACTTGATCTAGCAGGTCCCTGCCCGTAGCAGAGGGGTTGGAACTGGATGCTCTTAAGGCCCCTTCCAACTCAAACCACTCTGTCATTCTACCCTGAGGGTCCTTTCCAGCTCAGGTCATTCCGCGTGCGATCCCGATTCCTCGACGCCACCGCGGGGCCCATTAACCCGTGGGCCCATCGCGCCCGGTGCCCGCAGCGCGCCCCCCCAACACCTCGCCCGCGCCGGCCGCGGCGCCTCCCCGGCGGCAGGGGGCGCTGTGACTCACCGCCAGGAGCGCCGAGGCGCGCTGCTCCCCCGCCGGCTGCTCCCCGTTGATGCTGCCGTTGCTGAGGAGGTGCTGGTGGTAGTCCGGGGGCGCGGCGGGGGCGGCCGCTTTCGGGTGCTTGTTGGCTTTGCGGGCCCCCTGCCCTTGCTGGACGAGGTGGAGGAGCTGCAGGGTGCTCTCCCGCTCGCGGTCGGAGCTCTCGGCGCGGCCGCGCTCGTAGCGGCCCTCGCAGCTGAGGTGGTGCTGGCGGCAGACGGCGATGCGGGCCCGCAGCCGCTCCACGATCGCGCTGTGCACGCGGGGCGCCGCCGGCCCGCCCCCCCCCAGCAGCCCGGCCCCCAGCCCCGCGGCCTGGGGGGGAGCCGTGTCGCCCATGGCTGCCTGGCGGTGCTGGCCCCGCGGTGCTCACTGCCGCATGGAGAGGGGAAAGGCGGAGGGGACG
>WAAB01022747.1:0-11820 GCA_013389865.1 Piaya cayana
AACGAATCATCCGGCGATGCAGCCCTGTTTTATTTTCTACAGCTTATCAGAACCTACAAGGTCAGCAGGGACTGTGAACTTCCTGCTATTGCACAGTCCTTCCCTGTTCTGGTTCCTGCAGGAACTAAGACAAAGGTGGGCTGCTGGCCTGCATTAAGTTTAGAAACAAGACTGATAGTAGCACACTATCAACAGGGAGCTCTTCACCTCAGGCATTTAGTAAGAAGCTTCTTGTACAAACTGGAAATCCTTGCTCAGAGTTGGCAGCTGGTAATTGCTAATGTTCAGTGAGCAATGTCCCACACACGAGGAGCATTTTAACATGTCTGTACTTCCAGTTTCTACTTGTAGTAATCTCTAGAAGTGTGCATATATAGCTACAGGCCAGATCAGCAGTCTTTTTTCTTCACATTACAATAATGAAGAAAGGAGCAAGAAGTGAGAGCTTTTCTCGGATTACATGGAATTTTGGAATTCCACAAACTCAGTTTATGCATAAAGAAAGAAAAATATGTAATGGGACTGTTTTTTGCTTTTGTATGCAGACAAGAATTCTGAGAAGAATTCTGTTCTAAGAACAGGCCTTATGAAGAATAGCTGAGAGAGCCGGAGTTGTTTAGCCTGGAGAAGAGGAAGCTGAGAGGAGACCTCATTGCTCTCTACAGCTACCTAAGGGGAGGTTGTAGAGAGGAAGGTAATGGCCTCTTCTCCCAAGTGATAGGACAGGACAAGAAGGAATGGCCTCAAGCTCCACCAGGGGAGGTTTAGGCTGGACATTAGGAAAAAAAAATTCACAGGAGGGGTCATTGGGCCCTGGAACAGTTGAGTCACCTTCCCTGGAGGTGTTTAAGGAGTGGGTGGATGAGGTGCTGAGGGACATGGTTTAGTGCTTGGTGGTTGGACTCGATGATCTGGTGGGTTTCTTTCGACCTGGTTATTCTATTATTCTATGAGTACAGAAAAAGAACCATGGATGCTGGTTGTGCTGTTACTTGATAGGCCCTCTGACACGAAGTTGTGGAGGAGCACATCTACAGTTAACTTCATAGGTGAAGTGCAGAAGTTGTGACTTCTAGGCATTTACTTATTAAACTGCAGCATATCAATGCTTCTAGATACCAAACATCATCTCAGTATTCAGTGGAGAATACCTTCAGCTTAATTCCATTTACAGATTCATAACCGAAGACTAAGTATTAATGCTTAGTACATAGCCTTAAACCTGCAAAAGTAAAACATTTGGCCTTGGCTAAAAGTAGTTTTGTTTCAGATTAATACCGTAACTATACAAAGCAAACTCAACAGATTGTTTCCTCAAGTCTACAGTGTGAAGTCTGAAAGCTTTATGCACTTTAATATGCATTCTCAAGATCTCTGTGGAACATGGAACTATTATCATCAGCCCTATTGTACAGTTGAAGGACTAAAATTAACTTCACTGCTCAGTTTCTGGCAACAATTTCCTGCCAACACTAAAGATCAAATCAATGCTGACTTCCATCCTGGGGCCTTAAACAGATCTGAAAACAAGTATGATGTGACATCGGGAATCTCATAAGACCCTACTAGACTTCCATGACAAAGCAAATAGTAGCTACATGTTGCCCCAAGTGAAAGCAAGGAGTGGTTTCTGGGGAAGGAATGTTGACATCATAGTGAAATGATCTATACCCCATGCCTGTGGAAGCTTCCTTGTTTTGAACAGATACCTGAGCTTTACACACAGAGAAGCATAGCAGCTGCTAATTTGCAATAGACATAGGCTTTTTATCCTCTTGCTCAGAAGAGTTAAAATGATGACATAAGAGGTCTAGGTGCCTTCTGTTTACTTCATATCTGTAATTTATTCTGCTCTTTGAAGTGCAAGTTTTAGAGTACCTGCTTACAGGATTTGCAGGATCTGATCAGCTACCTTAGTCTTACTCTTCTCTCTACCACACTCCAAACACAGCAATCGGATACAACACTGGATCAGAAGACTACTGTAGGATTGATGAAGCTGATTCATCTTCAGTTTCATTTGGACATCAGCGCCACTGCTTCCTGATGTGTATCATCCTACTGTATCTTTTCCTGATGGTTCATATTTGCATTAGGGTAAATGCAAGCTGCTAACAAATTCCTTAGGCCTAGTGCAAAAGGACTGGCAGAGGTCAACCCCTTCTCTTGTGCTCATGAAGTACTTTCCATTTATCACTCTGCTTTTCCTTTTCATGTCAGTATTTGTTCTAAAAGTGGCTCTGATCACATTTCATTTAAAGGCCAACATCAGAGCAATTGCAAGAACACAAGTCCAATCTTTAGAAGAATAGGAGAAGATAAATAAAATTCCTTCTACTTTTTCTTACTGGGTGCTCTGCTGTTGTCTTATGGTTTAGGAAGTATTAATTTCCCACTACCACCTGAAAAGTCAGCAGTAAGAAGGGATAGTTCTGAGTCTGAAGGAGACTGAACATCCTTTCTGCCTTTTCTAAAGCTGCTTTGTTCATCATGCAACCCTGTACATGGACTGAAGCTTCAGATACCCAAGGTCCAAAGAGACTGTGCCTACAACTCTTCTTATTTAACAAATTAAGAATATCAACTATGATCAACTTCAAAAGTTTCCTTCTGAGTTGACACACAGCTGGGTATGAAGCTGCCATATTTGAAAACACATGCATTCATACTGAATGAAGCAATCAAGTTGAGCCTTGTCTTACTGGCAGGTCACAACGTGTTCTGTAACCATCACTTTCTCTCTCACCTCCCACTCCTGGTTCCTGAGCTACAGGGTTAGTCTTGGGGGCTTTGTGTTGGACCTTGAATGATACTTTCTGTATTCCTGCAGGAGCTTCTGGGTTTCCTCCTGTTCTTGTGATCTCTGGAAGGTCAGTGCAGGTAGGGATACTAAACATTTGACTAGGGCTGCCCAGCTAGAGTTAGTGCTACAATTTTTGCTGCCAGGTTTTAAAGATCATATTACCAATCAGATCCTAATGTAAATAAGAAACTATGACCGCATGCTGGATGAAGTTCTGCTTGTAGCATTGGCAGAGTTACCTAGCTCATTCAATGCAAAGTGTCACACTGTTTTGCGGAATCAAACTCTATAACTCCATTAAGGGTTATGAAGCAGGTATGTGTTTATTCGCCAGCGGGTGCGAGGGGGTAATCCTCCTAACTCGCACACTGAACAGTCTAACAAGCAGATAGATATAGTGTAANTAATGTTTATGCCCGCACATCAACACAGGGGTTTCACCAAGGCATCAGTGCTTCTGGGTAAGAAATATAGAAACTCAAGAAACTTTACACACAAAACCTGTAATGACCACTGTGCTCAGAGGCAACTCAATGGGCACTTCGAAAAACCAGGCCTTAGACACAAGCACTCAGGGTGCATTTAAATATTTGAAACATAGCCAAGTTATTTGTGGAATTCTCCTTATGCAATTAACTCAGTGTAATTATGCAAGCTGTGTATTGCCACTTCTACTCCTAGATGACCTAGTACCACTTGAGTACTTCATACGAACCATTACTCTTACAGGAAATCATAACTAGTCTCACTCTCACTACACATAACACACAAGCTTTGCAGGCAGACACTAGAGCAAGCACTGAAGGTCTGCGGATACCCAAGTGTTCTGATGCATAGCATATACCAGCTAACTTTTATGGTGCTGTGACTTCACTATCTTCAGTGGAAACTAAGGATGTTCTCCCTCTTTACAAAAAAGAGTTTGGGCCCCCTCAGAAGGGTGAGACAGCACTGCACATCAATTATACTGCTTCTCTTAAATTATGTAGAAGTACCTCAATAATAGCCCTATGTTTGCATGCCTGCCACTAACACTACAAAATAATAACAATGTGGTAAAAAAGGTGTGTGCTAGGGCCAGAAATATGTCTCTAATCTAGTGGCACTACCTGTGACTGCTAGGCTCAACAATTAACAGTTAATTAGCTGTAACATAGTTTTAAACTATAGTATGTGACAATTAATGCATCTATTAAGTTACAAGGCCAACAAATTTGAAACAGATTATTTCCAATCGCTGACAGAAATTTACTTATTGGCCAGTGCTAGGATGTAGGCCAGAACTGTAATAAGAAGTATCACAATATGTGTATATGTATATATACATATATGCATATATATTTTAATTCTTTGGGTTGCAAGGTGTGGGAAACCTCAGCTGATCCAAGGGATCGGAATGCTTGTTTAACATTGACCTTGAGCAGATGCCCGTGTATCCCTGAAGAGGCCGGAGAGCCCCAAGAAGAGCTGAGTAAACAAGATTAAGAAACTGCCAGACCACAAGCAGAGTTACCAACTACAAAGTTACAACAGTCATCCAATTATGAACTGTTGGTCTTTGGCTAAACCAATCATATCTGGACACACATTCTCAAAAAGATATAAAAGGGCTTGCAAAACCAAGAAAGGTGGTTCTGTTGCTCATAACTTTTTGCGTGTCATGTCCGTCCCAACTGCGACAGCAAGAACCTTTATGAGTCATCTGGTCTAACCTCCCACCCCCTGCCTGCCTTGAGCACGGACATCTTCAACTTCATCAGATTGCTCACAGCCCCATCCAACCCAATCTTGAAATACGCCTTGAATGTGTGTATGGACATTCCCTAGAGAGGCCTGTGGGGTTATGTGAAAAGATGCAGGGCAGTCTCTAAGAGGATGAAGCTGCCTCACGCTGGACACTGCTGGTTCCAGCCAGCTCCAACAGACCCACCACAGCGCACAGCTCGATCCCTTAGGCAAGATGGTGGGACCTCAGAGAAAACATAGTTAAGAAAGGGCAAAACCCACTGGACAGAGAGAGGAGGGGAATGATGAAAGTAAGTAAAAGCAGAGGGAACTCCAACATCAAAGGAGGAGGTGGCAGCCCATGACACACTAGCAGACATTTACACCATGGCCTGTGCAGGGACACACCGCTGGAACAGAAGAAAACCACGAGGAGGAAGGAGCAGCAGAGAAGCTGTTATGGACTGACCATAAACCTTTCATTCCAGATCCCCTTATGCTGCTGGTAGTGAGTCAGGAGTAAAGGAATGAATTTTAGTTTGGGAATTGGGGCAGGAAAGGTCCTATTTTCATGTTTGTCTTTTTGGTTCTCACATACATATCTACTTTAATTAGTAATAAATTAGTTTTCTCTTGGTCAAGTTGGATTTTCTTGTGACAGTGACTGGTAAGCAATCTCCTGATCCTTATCTCGACCCATGAGTTTTCTTATCCTTCTGTTGAGGTAGAACAGTGAGTAAGCAGCTGGGTGGCTGCTTGGCTCTCTGCCAAGGCTAACCCACTGTAATATATGTACAACAAAGAATATAACATGAAATAAAAAGCTGTCTCATATATAAGGAAAAAAGAATTATAATGTATCATGTTTTAAGCTTTACTAGGTGTTTCTGAACACCAGCATTCATTACTGAGAAACAACCTGTATACACAAGATTGCATTCTGGTCGTCATGACATTAACCTAATGTGCTCGGTGCTCAGTTTATCCTGTTTATGAGGGCCGTTATTTGTATGAGCTTAAATTGACTGAAGCAATATCAAATGACAGAAAAAGCATTTTTCACAATTACAGGAAATGAGGAATATGCTTTCTGAAATAAAATTCTTGTTAGTTGAAGTTAGCATAACAGATTTGAAAGCAAGAAAGTAATAATCCACAACATTATTCTAGTTATTCTCTCAGCATTTATTTGAAATATCAATACTTTCCATGATATAGTTTATACATTAAGCAGCAGGGGATTGTCTTTGTTTCACATCATCCAGGACTGAAGTGGCACATTCAAAGCAGCACATTAAAACTCTGAAACACTCTGTACAATTTAGATAAATAGAACTCTGGAATACTAAACTAAGAGAACTTCTGCAACTATTANTGTGACAATTAATGCATCTATTAAGTTACAAGGCCAACAAATTTGAAACAGATTATTTCCAATCGCTGACAGAAATTTACTTATTGGCCAGTGCTAGGATGTAGGCCAGAACTGTAATAAGAAGTATCACAATATGTGTATATGTATATATACATATATGCATATATATTTTAATTCTTTGGGTTGCAAGGTGTGGGAAACCTCAGCTGATCCAAGGGATCGGAATGCTTGTTTAACATTGACCTTGAGCAGATGCCCGTGTATCCCTGAAGAGGCCGGAGAGCCCCAAGAAGAGCTGAGTAAACAAGATTAAGAAACTGCCAGACCACAAGCAGAGTTACCAACTACAAAGTTACAACAGTCATCCAATTATGAACTGTTGGTCTTTGGCTAAACCAATCATATCTGGACACACATTCTCAAAAAGATATAAAAGGGCTTGCAAAACCAAGAAAGGTGGTTCTGTTGCTCATAACTTTTTGCGTGTCATGTCCGTCCCAACTGCGACAGCAAGAACCTTTATGAGTCATCTGGTCTAACCTCCCACCCCCTGCCTGCCTTGAGCACGGACATCTTCAACTTCATCAGATTGCTCACAGCCCCATCCAACCCAATCTTGAAATACGCCTTGAATGTGTGTATGGACATTCCCTAGAGAGGCCTGTGGGGTTATGTGAAAAGATGCAGGGCAGTCTCTAAGAGGATGAAGCTGCCTCACGCTGGACACTGCTGGTTCCAGCCAGCTCCAACAGACCCACCACAGCGCACAGCTCGATCCCTTAGGCAAGATGGTGGGACCTCAGAGAAAACATAGTTAAGAAAGGGCAAAACCCACTGGACAGAGAGAGGAGGGGAATGATGAAAGTAAGTAAAAGCAGAGGGAACTCCAACATCAAAGGAGGAGGTGGCAGCCCATGACACACTAGCAGACATTTACACCATGGCCTGTGCAGGGACACACCGCTGGAACAGAAGAAAACCACGAGGAGGAAGGAGCAGCAGAGAAGCTGTTATGGACTGACCATAAACCTTTCATTCCAGATCCCCTTATGCTGCTGGTAGTGAGTCAGGAGTAAAGGAATGAATTTTAGTTTGGGAATTGGGGCAGGAAAGGTCCTATTTTCATGTTTGTCTTTTTGGTTCTCACATACATATCTACTTTAATTAGTAATAAATTAGTTTTCTCTTGGTCAAGTTGGATTTTCTTGTGACAGTGACTGGTAAGCAATCTCCTGATCCTTATCTCGACCCATGAGTTTTCTTATCCTTCTGTTGAGGTAGAACAGTGAGTAAGCAGCTGGGTGGCTGCTTGGCTCTCTGCCAAGGCTAACCCACTGTAATATATGTACAACAAAGAATATAACATGAAATAAAAAGCTGTCTCATATATAAGGAAAAAAGAATTATAATGTATCATGTTTTAAGCTTTACTAGGTGTTTCTGAACACCAGCATTCATTACTGAGAAACAACCTGTATACACAAGATTGCATTCTGGTCGTCATGACATTAACCTAATGTGCTCGGTGCTCAGTTTATCCTGTTTATGAGGGCCGTTATTTGTATGAGCTTAAATTGACTGAAGCAATATCAAATGACAGAAAAAGCATTTTTCACAATTACAGGAAATGAGGAATATGCTTTCTGAAATAAAATTCTTGTTAGTTGAAGTTAGCATAACAGATTTGAAAGCAAGAAAGTAATAATCCACAACATTATTCTAGTTATTCTCTCAGCATTTATTTGAAATATCAATACTTTCCATGATATAGTTTATACATTAAGCAGCAGGGGATTGTCTTTGTTTCACATCATCCAGGACTGAAGTGGCACATTCAAAGCAGCACATTAAAACTCTGAAACACTCTGTACAATTTAGATAAATAGAACTCTGGAATACTAAACTAAGAGAACTTCTGCAACTATTACCAAAAGAATGCCAAGAAGCCAGGCACAGCACTGTACACACAAAGTGCAGGCAGGAGGAACACAAAAGAACCAACTAATCACATGGGAAATGTTTTTGCATATACAGCCACATGTCTTCAATTGCTCAACACAAAAAGGTAACAAGTTTTATTTAGTCCTCATTGAGGGCAGAATATGCACAAATGATGTTTGAAGAACACATGGTAGACAGGAACAAATCAAGTGAGGGTTGTGTCTGGTTGGTTATTGTATTCCTCAGTGAAGAAGTTTACAAAGGATATCTGGTGCTTAAGCAGCAACATTTTGTTCCAAGACTTGACAAGAAACAGTTAACAAATGCCAGTTTATTCCCCATCTTGCCCTTTACTGGCATTTTGGTGAGCATGCTCAAAGTCCCTGAAGGGCAAATTCAGGTGCTTTGTGGTCCAAACTTTTTATGATAGGAATCCCCATTTTATGGTTTACAGTTTACCTCTGGATGGAAATAGGCCTTTTAACAATAATTATCTAAAAGAAAGCAGAAAGCAGGAGGACACATAGTACAGTGGTGCACTTTTTGAAACCAGAGGGTCTACATTTACACTGTCTCTGTGAGAACAGCAAGCCAGTTTGGTTGGAAGATACAATTCTGGTTAGTCGAGGTTAGACCTGTGTGAACTGTATCATTAAGAAGGGAAAGATGAAACAGCAAGAACTTTTCCCTCATTTTATAAAGATCTAAGACTGAAAACTAATACAGTGGTGATAGGTATTATCTTCCCAATACCACCTTCACTTCCAGAGACGACTTCATCATGAGTCACCTGATTTACTCACCATCATCTTCCCAGCTTCATCTTAGAAATGGCTTTGGTTAACACCAGGCCAGCACGGCCAATAAACTAACCCTCACTGTGCTGGCTCAGAAGATACCACACATCACCATGTAGTATGACAACACGTAAACCAAAGATGCTTAGTGGGAATCAATGACTCTAACCACTGCAAGTTGCACTTGTAAGGTGTAAGAAGCAGCATTTTGAAAGCAGTGGTACTGACACAACTATCTGGGTCAGAAATGGTGGATCAGCCATCCTAATTGGGTAATGGAACTATAATATCAACATAATTGATGGGGAAGAAACCTGACTGGCCATGAAGCATCCCCTCATACCAGTTTTCATCAATCTGGTTAGTGAGGGTAATGATATCACCCTCTTTAAATCCCAGCTCCCCTTCATTTTCTGGTTCAAAGTCATACAGGGCTCGGCAGCAGGGCTGATCCATGTGAGCACCTACAGAGAAGGAACATAAAGAAATAATGTGCTTAAAAAACTTAACAGTACCCTTTTTACCACTATATCTACTACAGATTTCCTTGGGTTTGGCATCACTTATACACTGATGGTAGTTCTCTGATAACATCTAAATTTGGACTACTAAATTCAATTAGAAGATACTTATCAGCTTCTGGCAGCCTTCAGTTTTCACGTATGACTACTAGTAAATGCCTGAGAATCCTAAAAGAACCAAACTGCAATTAATCCCACACCCCAATGCAAAGCTACAATCAGTTCAGAATCTAATTTTTATCTTTTTATAAGCACAACAAAAATGAAGGAAAAGCCTTAATGTATTCACAGATTTACTGGCTCAGAGATGCTTTGTCTATCTACCTCACATAAATAGTGTAAGGGGTAGCTTAAAACAATACTGGAAATATAACTGTGTCTTTGTCCTTTATTTGGAAGCTTCACAAGTACAGTTACACTATAAAGCCTTGTATGCTAGGCTGAAACCAATAGCATGAGGTTTAATAAGGCCAAATGCTGGGTCCTGCACTTGGGGCACAACAACCCTGTGCAGAGATACAGACTAGGAGAAGTCTGTCTAGGAAGCTGCCAGGAGGAGAAGGACCTGGGAGTGTTGGTTGACAGCCGAATGAACATGAGCCAGCAGTGTGCCCAGGTGGCCAAGAAGGCCAATGGCATCTTGGCTTGTATCAGAAATGGTGTGGCCAGCAGGTCCAGGAAGGTTATTCTCCCTCTGTACTCGGCACTGGTGAGACCACTCCTTGAATCNCAGGGAGGTGGTTGAGTCACCTTCCCTGGAGGTGTTTAAGGTACAGGTGGATGAGGCGCTGAGGAACATGGTTTAGTATTTAACAGGAATGGTTGGACTCGATGATCCGGTGGGTCTCTTCCAACCTGGTGATTCTATGACTCCATATGCTTCTAATCCTCTGGATTTTAACAGTTTTCCAAAGTCATTTTGTCCCCTTTCACATGAAACACTTGAATGCACCCAGGGCCACCAGACAGATTCAAAACAAGTTTGAAATTGAAAGCTTTTTAATATACTAGTCCATGAACATCCAGCCACAAACCCTCCAGGACAGCTAATTAATTAGTTAGACTATAATTTCAAATGTTACATTAAATTAAAAAATATTCCTCCCATCCCTTGTATTATTCCCTCTTCCCTGAAATATCTATAGCTTCAAGTCTGCCAAAAGCAAAACTGTTACTCATCAAAATATTTAGGCTTTAGCAGCACCAAGGAATCTTATATATGACTGTGCATGACCATTCATAGCATAAGTTCACGCACTTCTAGTGATCAGAATCACAGAATGGTAGAGGTTGGAAAGGACCTCTTGGAGATTGAATCCCAAACACCTGCTAGTGCAGGTTCACCTACAGTAGGCTGCACAGGAATGTGTCCAGGCAGGTTTTGAATAACTTCAGAGAAGGAGACTCCACAACCTCTTTGGGGAGCCTGTTCCAGTGCTCTGTCACCCTTAAAGAAAAGTTTTTCCTGCATTTTCAAGAGGAACTTCCTGTGTTCCAGTTTGTGCCTGTTGTCCCTTGCCCTGTTGCTGAGTACAGTTGAGAAGATTCTGGCCTTACCCTCTTGAACACCTGTCCCTTAGATATTTATAAGCATTGAAAAGATCCCCTCTCAGTCTTCTCTTGTCCAGGCTAAACACGGAGCTCACTCAGTCTCTCCTCTAAAGAGAGATGCTCCAGTCCCCTTATCATCTTAGTGGCACTCTGCTGGACTCTCTCCAGTAGTTCCTTGTCTTAGCACTTCTAAGGAAATATATTTCATCTTTTTTATGTATACTGACCTCAGGATAAGTAAGTTTCTTGATCATGTTTTATATGTTCGACGACTAGCTATGGCTAGAAGGCTCATGCTTAACCTATGTTAGGACAAAAATATTCCATTTCTGTAGATGTCAATAGAGCAAGTTTTAAAAATTTAATTTATTAAATTCTATAGTGAAACCTTCTTTCATTTCTTTACATATTGCTCACAGTGTACTTTGCCTTATTTGTCATGAAGGCTGTTTTGCTGGCATCCTCATTGCTACCAGATGAAATTTAGAAGACCTAGCAAATAAACTCCAATGAACACAGAGGATCCAAGCTTTGAATGAACCAATTCAAACATACATTAATACTTTTTTCAAAGAAGGCAGTGTTTCTCTGAAACCAATAAAAGAAAGAACACCTATTGAAGAAAACATGACTCTGAAGAGGAAAACATGAGTGCTGAAGAGAGACAGGAACATCAATTGGCACTGCCTTAGTACTGACATGTTCATGACACTACAAAAAGGAGTTGAAAAAAAAGACTGGTGGCATGAGGAGAGCTTTGGCATGCAAGACTCTCACCATGCTCATGCACAAGGAATCTCCATTATATCCTCCTCCTTGCTAGCATAGCCAGATTACCAGGAGTTTGCATGGTTATGCAAGGCAATTTCCAGCTGCAGGTGCCAAAAGAAGATACTGTTGTTCCCTATATCTGGGAGAATATCAAGTATTCACAGAATCACAGAATCACAGAATCACTGGGTTGGAAGAGACCCATTGGATCATCGAGTCCAACCATTCCCACCAAACACTAAACCATGTCCCTCAGGACCTCGTCTACTCGTGCCTTAAACACCTCCAGGGAAGGCGAATCAACCACCTCCCTGGGCAGCATATTCCAATGCCTAA
>WAAB01022747.1:12031-44011 GCA_013389865.1 Piaya cayana
CAAGTGCAGGACCCGGCATTTGGCTGTGTTAAACCTCATGCCGTTAGACTCAGCCCAGCGGTCCAGTCTGTTTAGATCCCTTTGCAGAGCCTCCCTACCTTCCAGTAGATCAACACTTCCACCCAGCTTAGTGTCATCTGCAAACTTGCTAAGGGTGCACTCAATGCCTTCATCCAGGTCATTGATGAAGACATTGAACAGCGTTGGACCTTCACATCATGATGTGATGGGAAGAAAGGAAATACTGATCAAAAATCACTGAGGCAAACTGAAACAACTGAGGTCAGTTTTCTGCATGTTCATGGAAAACTCCTAGTTTTTCTTTCAGTTTTCTAAATGCCTATTCTGTAAAGATCTATATTTCAAGGTGAAATTAGCATGGCAGCATCTCTTTGAGATTCTAGGAGTAAGGAAATTTTTGACCCAAAGACATAATTAAAGTAGCATATGATCCATTCTTGTTCTCCTGCCTTGATGTGTGAACACTTGACAGAGAAATAACAGTTTAAACAACTGCCTCCTATACTATCCTCATTCTCATTTTCGCTCACTAAAAATTAATCTCTAGAAGAAAGACTGGTACTTCTGCATTGTAGCAAAATTTCAGACACTGCTGGCTTTTCTTTTCACATTGCTACTGCCATTACCTGATGGTTTGGGTGTGGTGGCATGGGATATTCCTCCATTGTGCTGAGTATTGTCACCTGTTGTGAAATCCAGGCTCATACGGGGTTTGGGCTGGTATTCTCTCCTAGGCTGCGATGATGCCTCTTTTATTCTGCCAAAACACGTGGTTAAATGTCAAGAGTTAGTTTCTTGTTAATGGATGAGCTACACTAAACATTTTTATTTCCATATTTCCATGCCTAAAGTCCCACCTAACGATGATCCAGACTAAACAAGTTTAGGTATTTGGAGTAATTTTTTGCTTACAAGATTAGTTTAAATTACCAAAACCCACCTGATTTGACTCTGTCATGAGGTTGCTAATTTTTCTTTCCCTCTAGTATTCCAGTTTTTCATCTATCTTCCTTTTGAATAATAATAACAAAATGCTTCTCATGCAGAAAAACTTGTTACATGATGAGTAACCTACAGCAGGGCTGTACAAACATCTCAGTTTTTTAGCTCAAATTTTGCTTCTATGTCTGGCAAGCCTTAACTATTCAGTTGGTCGATGCCAACTCTTGTCATTTTGTGAGGAAGCTGCATGGGAATGTACAGGCTTCTGTTACAGACTTAGTTTATTTGTAATTTGGAATACAGCATACAGCTGCAGTTTTCCTGACTCTCAAAATAAAAATATTATGCATAATTCATTTCAACTTATTCTTCTAACTGAGAAATCTAGAATCCTAGGAAAGCATGCATTTTCATACTCCAGGAAAAAAATCAGAGAAGGGATGACAACAGAATCAGAGCAGCTTATGCAGAACACTTGAGTTAGGACCTCCATTTTTAAAGAATAAGTTTGTTTCTTTAACCTTCTCTAGACCTCTCAGACTTGCTGTTGGTAGCACATTTTGATTTATCTATTGAAAAGACCTGCTTCTAACTTAATCAGTTTTGGTCCTAGTAGTAAGGGGTTCCTCACCATCCAAAACATTATCAATATTAGTCACTCCCCAGAGACTGCTTTTCTTCTTCATAAACAAAAACATAAGCATATTAAAATGTAAACTTGTTGACGAAGGGAGACAGGACATCCGATGATCGTCAGCAAGTCCCAATTTTATTAAGAGTGGCGCTTAGTTAAATACAGTCAATAATGAGGTTCATACATATTGCAAAAGCTGAGCTCCTAATTGGTCAGTGAACTAAAGTGTGCAAAATATAAACAACCCATCCCCCCAGGTGCAGCTGGGTGCTGTGAGATTCACTCCCTACGCATTCTTCCCACCGAAGCTCTAACCAGGGTCTCACGAATCCCTCATTGCCAAGGACACTGCACCCTTATCAAGGCCTCCCAGCCTATCTGTACCCCTTCTGGCGAAGGCATTCCTGAATAAGACTCTCCACATAAACTAATGCAGTTGTCAAAATAAACTTAAAGAAAAAGGCTTTGACATGTTTCAGTCATTAACAAGAGTACCTTTTTCAAAACAGTGAAGCTTTGGAAGAAAGAAATACTTCCATGAAACAAATGCTATTTTTTACAGATTATGAAGCAGGAGGAAACAGTTCTAGTTATTTCTATTTCTAGTTCTAGTTACCCAAAAGCTCAGTGTGAGATATGTTTCTTAAGAAAAGAAACATCTCCAAGGAAACCATTCCTGCTTCCCAACTGCTCTGTCACGATACTGTGTCTTGAAAGTTGAAACCTCCTGTTGCTTGATGAAATACAGAGTTTAAAAGGAAAAGCCTTTGCTGACTTTCCAGGTTCTACTGATTTTATTACAAGTCTCCCAGTGTTTGCCAAGTTTCTGAAATCCCAGTTAATGGAATCAGAGTATTCTAAGGAATTTTATGCCTTTCATTAATATGCAGAAGAAAAACGAGAATTCTTGCATTTGCAGTCCCTGAAGGAAGTTTTGAAATCTAACGATAAGCATCCAGAAAGAAGACTAGAGTGCTTTTTAAAATTTTTCATGTTTTTTTTAAAATTTTAAATTCTATGGCCTATATGTTAAACAGGACTGTCTTGGCAGCTAGAAGGCACTGTCCATGCCATACAACAGCACAAACAAGTTCCATTTACATCTCTTAAAAATATCTAGAAAACAGGTAGTATACACTATAGACCGTAACAAATTTTCACAGCTTAAGACCCATATAGTCCAAAAAATAAACCTCAAATGCCAGTGCCATGTATTATTTGCTGCCTGCCTATCATCAATAGCAAAGGACAACTAGTTCAGATAGTAACAGCTCTGCACCCCTGCTTAATTCCTGGCATAAGCATATGACAGTGCACTGATTTCTGTCCAGATATGTGGATGATTCAGCACACAGAGTCTTTACAATTATAGTAAGTTTATGCACAGTATACTTTATGCAAAGTATTTACTTGAGATGATCTACAATAGCAGTCTGATACAGGGTTCCTGAAAAGCTAAATTCATTCATAGCTGAAACCTAAAGTAAAAGATACTGACCACTTAGCAAAAGTTTCAAAAAGACAAAGGATTATGTGAATTAATACAGGAAGAGAAATCTGTTGCAGGGACAGCTATCTTCACTTCACAGGGTTACTTATGGACTACAGAATGACTCAACTGCTCCTGGGAATTTTTTAATGGTTCTGTAAAGCAGAAGCATTGTAGTATTCATTTGGCAGTGCTGGAAATCATTCTGTTAACTGTTGAGACAGTACTGCAAATGGCATCCAGAAACACTCTGCTAAGCAGTCTACCTACCAAAAAGTGCTGCTCCTAATCACAAAGAAATTTCAAGACTTAGAACTAGATGAGACTTACAGACGGTGTTCTCTGAAAAAATAAATACTGACAAACCCAGAAAATAGCAAAGAATCACACACAATTAAAAGATGCCTTCACAGAGTATGTAAACATTATTTGCTCTTGCTAATTACATCCATTTTTTAGGAAGAATATTCCAGAATCACATGGACTAAAGAAATCTTTCCTATGTGTTAAGTTTCCTTCAAGAAGGATATCTGTGGGAAAAGTTGATAAACTTCTGTAAACGTTATTTTCCTCATTTCAAGGGGGTACAATCCATTTTGTGCTGACGGAAACAAAAATTCTAAAATTCTGTTAAAAAGATACAGTATCGATTCTGAGATTGCATTGGCAGTTACAGAAAACAGGATGGAAGAGGTAAACTCATTTAAGTCTTGTAAGTTTGATCTGATAATACAGCTGGAAAAAAAATTAATAAAGTTGTAATTGAAGATGGTCTCACTACCTGGCTCAGGAAGATTTTTCAGGTAGATAAGACTGTAACAAGGTACTCCTTTTCAATAGCAATCACTAAGATCCGTCAGAAATACTACTTTATGAATACACGCAGGGATGGTAAGGAATCCAAGGTTGTAAGTCCTACTGACTTCAATATATTAATGAACACTTGCTTTCAGTTAAATGACATTGAACAGCTTTACTGAGCTGAAATGCCCTCCTGAACTCAGTCCTCATTCATTCATACTTACAAGTATACGCAACTTCAAAACATATAAACCTCAGCTTGCAGTTCCCTAATGAAATGGCCCTGATTTTCACAAAAATATGATTTCCATGTTGCAAAAGATAGTGTCATTGAATTCCACTCACAAGTTTTCTGCCTTTAAAACAAAAAACCAACTCAAACAGCTTGCAAGAAGTGCATTACCTATCTTCCAGCTTAGAAGTAACTCGCTGTAGGATCTGTGTGGCCTGCTTGTGGTACTCCAGCTGAGCTTGCACCAGAGCAGAAAGCTGGCTCACTTGTTCAATCTGAGGATTAACATTAAAACAACATATTTTAGGCAAGTATTAACACCAATAGTGATTAAAGACCACTGTCTCATTGACGCTGCAAAGGCAGTTTTACTTATGTCTCTGAAAACTTGATTCATATTTGTGGTTGCTGAATAGTTACATATGAGTCTTTATTCATTACCAGGAGATGATCTCAGATAGCAACTTTTCTCCCCTGAACACCTCCGTGGCTGATTTGCATTAAAAGCAACCTACAGAGGCTAACTCATTCAGTAGAGGCTATGAAAGAAATGTGACTGTAGTGAGAGCACTATACTCTTCTCCCTCCCTGCCTTTGAGGGACACAAAACCAGAGGCTACGGTCACATTCCTGTTGTATTCTGGTCTGCGAAGCAGACCAAAACAGAAAGATACGAAGTGCTCTTTAATTCAGAATATTTGTAGTTAAGACAGACACCCTTCTACTTCAAGAGGAAAAAGAAGTCCAAAACTTTTGGGGGGGGTTATGCAATTGCTAGCAATTTCCATAATTAATAATGCTATAATGGTGTAATGCAGGCCAGCACTACCTAGCCACTCAGGGCTGGATGTTACTGTAAGGACTGAAAGAAGTATAATGAGTTTGTAGTTTTATTTTAGCAAAGCCATATTTTATTTCAAAATTTTCAGGGTTTTGTATGGCCCCTCTACAGCAAACAGGTAACAAAATTAATAATTAAATTAGATGTCTATTTAAAATCTTAAAACATCCAATAATTTAGTTCAACAGAAATATATAAACTGAGTTTCCCTTGATCACATATTACATAAGACAGACTTCAGGTAAAATGTTTCTTCCTCTGAAAAATAAGGTTTTCTTCTTGCTTGATTTTACAGTTTCAACATTTATTATAAAAAAAATTACCAGAAAAATCTAATAGATGCTCAACTTTAAACTAGTTTCTAAGAAAAAAATATGCCGTAGAGTCAGATTTAATCAATCACATTAACTTTGGCTTTCGTATTCAATATCACATCTGATTTACAGCAGAGACCATGGAGTTGTGATTCATTGTTTCTGATCTTTACCAATCCTCTCAGCAGCCCCCACACTTGAAAAAAAGCCTTGGCTCAAACTCTATAGCCAGAGTTAAGTATAAGTCATGACTTACATTTAAATAATTCTAAGAAGGAAGATACTTTTGGTTTTGTTTGCTACTGAGGATTTATGTTCTTTAACTCAGTTACCTAAAAAATGCCCATAAATTTAGTCCTACACGTGAAAGCTGTGTATTACTATAGCTTGTGAGCCTCTCATTGAGTCCACCAAGAAGGTAAGAGTTTCTTCGTTGTATAGTGATAGTAATCTGTGGTGTCAAGGATTTAATACAGCTTTCAAGTTTTAGACTGCTTTAGACCATCTTCACTGCTGAATCTTTCTCATTTTAGGATTCAGCTAACAAATGAACAAGGGATATCTTACATCCATCTCCAGAAGGTTGAACATGCTTGACTCAGCAATTTCTTTTGATTCATCAAACTTCTCCAGAGCTTGGCGAAGTTCTTCATCAGGGAGTTTGCCCTGTCTTTTCTTTTTGTAATCAAAATCCAGGCGTCGACCCTCCATTTTCTTTAGGTGATGCTGAAAAACAAAAATGCAAATGCAAGCACAGAATAAAGGATGTTTCCCAACCCTTCTTATAATGCATTGTAATAAGGTAGTCCATGTAGATTTGTAAGTATGTGCTGTTTGGTGTATATCAGTCCCTCCACAGAGAGGAGAAATATGGAACAACGAAGCCATGATGTGCTGCTGTCTAACTTACAGATCTTCAACATTAAAGAAAGACCACACAGAACAGATAACTGCAATTGCCACCTGTATAAAAGATATGGAAGTTTCTAGCTTTTAAACTCTGATACAGAATTACCTGACCACTGTGGTTTTTCCCCAGATATTTAAGAGCAAACTCTGTTGAAAGCACAAGTTAGTACACTTTTGCCTGCGTAATAGTTCTCATAGACAAAACAACACCACAAATATTTTTATCATTTCCATCAGACCCCAGAAGGATCTTAGTTTTGCCTTTTGTTATAGATTTTCTAGTTTGTTAACTGATGTAACATCCATGTCAACCTGTTTAGCAGCTGCTACATCAAGCTGGCCATGAATTAATGCTATCGGCACAATCATAAATACCTAGAAGTGTTTACTTTCCCTCAGAAGAATCAGTTAGAAATCAAGCTATTATGATATTTATAGATTTATCAACTTTGTAAATTATATCAAGCTGCCCAAGGCATCTTTTTTCCATACATTTAACAATATGAAAGCCTTACTAAAAGCTCAGATCAACAGTTACTTATGCAAATAAGCATTTGGTGAATTGGGAGGCACTTATTTCCAGTTACAAAATTGGGTTGTATGGGCAAACAGTTTTACTCTGTAAATACTGTCTCATTTTTGGATTACTAATTAGGTGGTTCATGCAAACAAACCATTCGCATTCAAAATTCCTGGGTACGCATCAGACATGACCTTCGTCCAAACAAAAGAGTGGTACCAGTCTAGAGGCAACTATGAAAATGTACTTTCAAATCATACACTAGAAAATTGAATGTAAACATCTGTTCATTTATTCAGTGAAATAAGATTTAAAATGGTAGGATTGGGGTACTGTGTTCATGCTTGCATAAGCTTGACAATGCCATCATCAAAAAATGTTAGAATTTTAATCTTTCCCTTTCTAAACCATCAACAAGACAGATAGAACTGAAAAGAAGAACTCAAGTCAAGAGATTAAAATCAGACCACATGTGAACCTGAAAACTCATTTTAAATTACACAGCTAAAATTTTAAACCACACAAAATAATTTTGACCATATACACAGGCTGCACATCTGGCATTATTAAAATCCCACACTGAGGGCAATACCTGTATTTCTCTTAGATCTTTGTCATGGAGATTCTGAAGTGGGTCAATGAAGTTTTGTTTCACTTCCATGTCTAAGGAGTCCTTGACCTCAGAAAGCTCCTTCATAGCTTCTCCCACATCTGCAAGTGCTGGTCCTGAAAGAAAAGTTGTCCAGTTTATCTCAAAATAACTTAGTCTCAAAATAACTTCATTCCAAATCACTGAAGAATGAAACTGAGTCATGGAAATTTCAGTTAACATTTCATTTTAAGCCTGAAGTTTAGGAAAGAAACAGAGTATGATACAATGTGTGAAGGGTAACATGGATGTCACAATTCTGAAGTTTCCAGTTTATGCCTTGTAACAGCTGAATTTGAGGATCCATGCTGCACTGAGACAGCCTACTCCATATCCCTCATTATCCATTCACTCTGGTGAAACAAGCATGCTGGAAAAAACTTACCTGTATTTGCTCTAGTGTCACATCAACAGACACTACGTTGCATGAAAAATAGGTCTAATCTAAGTGTAGATCTCCCTGTTTGTGTCAGCGAGGCTGGTGACAGTATCAAAAGTAAAATTTCTTAACAACTTCACAGAATTTTTTTGTGAAAGTTTTTTTATTAAATCATTTACTTCATACACATGTTCAAGTTCATCAACTTCAAATAGAATTACCAGCCTTCTGAGATTTCCTCCAAGATTAACTTGAAAGTCACAAAAATTATCACTCTCATTTAACTCCTCTGCATAAAAATGAAAACAAGAAGCTCAAAAATACCATCCTGCTTTGAGGTGTACATTTATGGAAAGAAAAGCCTAGGTTTGAAAATGTAAAAATGAAAGAAATCAGAAGGAGCCTCCCAAGCACAGGATGCCAGCAACTGTGAAACTAGAGAACCTGCCAGACCCATTAGTTGCAAATGTGAAAACAATTGCCATATCTACTCTGCTGCATGCTACTGCAATCATCAGCAATTGACACAAACTAAATTCTATTAGTTCTTAATCTTTCCTTAAAAATGTGTTTGAAATTTAGCAATTCAGTAGTCTAGTACAAATCAACCTACATCTGCCATGTTAATTAGGAAATTATATAAAACAGAGAAGAAAATACCTTTTTCATTGCAGAAGTCTTTATGCCAGGAGCAACATTTTATAAAGATTCAAATACAAAATCGAATTTTCAGAGTCATATTTGAGGGTCCTGTGTGTTGCCATATGAAGATGGCCACAGAGAAGCCCACACAAACAGGACAGAAAAACAAAGGATTCTGTTGTGAATGTCAGCCCTTTCAGTTAGACCTCTGCTACTGAAGAATACAATATTAAGTTTCAGTTTAACATTGCTAACTCAGGCAGCTGCAAACTCATCTGGGGCTTGGATGAAGGAAGGTTGACAGTCATGAAACAAGTATTCACTAATGCCTTAAGATGTGGAATTTGTTCAGGAAAAAAGGTCAAAGTCTATTAAAGATTTATTAGTCTTTATTCCTTGTCTGTAGCAAAGACAGTAACAGTTATAAGGATTCTGAGTGCAAAAGGATTTTATCATACACACACATAGACAACAATACAATTTTTGAATATGTACATCTTTCATCCCAACACATCCCCAGTAACATAATCTATGATAGAGAGCCTAAAGTCTATATGACTATGGGTCTGAATGGAAACAATTTGACTTTAATGCAGAATAAAAAGCATCTCTAGTCCAAGTATGCAAAAGACACTCAACAGGCCTAGACAAACCTTAAAGGACAAGTCTGATGAAGCAGAACTCTGATGCTTCTTGCAGAACTTCTTCCTTTATAAGACTGCAATACTTTAAGAATAAAGTTATATTAAATTCTACTACCATTTTTAAAGCATTCTAACAGAAAGAGAAGTAATCAAGTTACCAAAGTTGCATTCTTCTCCAAGTTCTCGGCCAAATTTCAGCATTGCATCTGCCAGCAAGGCTTCAGCCTGAGGGTAGCCTGGTCCCTTTTCCTGGCCTCGAATTTTTGACATAGTGTTGATCATGCTGAGTTTAGCTCTGGAAGCTGAAGCAGGCAAGTTACAGAGGTTACAAACATGCAACAGTTTGACCACACACTCTACATTTACCTCAGCTACGAACAATGTATTTGAAGGACATTACCTAAGTCTAGAACTAAGACCTAGTTTTCATAAATTGTTTTTAGAGCAAAGGAATGAAATACTATCATTCACTCAACTTTTTTTTTCTGCTGGTAGACTAAAGAGGAGGTTCTGTCCTGAACTCTAAGTCAAAGCTTCCCTTGAAGTGACTTGGACATAAGAAAGCCCAGGAACATCCCCAAAATAGCATGTTTGACATGTGCTACAACTCAGGTAGAAAAATCTTTAAGCTACCCCCGAATTCTTAACCTTAAAATCCTCAAGTATCAGATGGTTACCAGACTGACATAGCCCTTGTCTCAAGTAAAAGTCCAGACTAGGTAAACTCAAGATTAAACTGTGAAGTACTGCATGTTTTAAGTATTTTAAAGTGCTTCTACTGTAGAATATTAAATAAGACCTATGTCGCCAAACATAGTGAACATGGCAAAGAAACAGAGGAAGATCAGGCAAGTGTCATAGTACTTATTTTGCCTGAGAAGCAGCTATGAAAAGACAACATATTTTTAACATATAGAAATCACATTTTTGTAAGCTTTCTCACTACCCTTGAGTGCCACCAGATCACATTCTCAGCATCTTAATTTCTTGATGCCTTCTGTTTCTACCCACTACAGAACTACAGCCAGCAGATTGGATGACTGTTCAGTATAAAAACCTGCATTTTAATGAAGTGTCTGGCCTTTAAAAATGGCATTGAAATAATAGTGACAATGTGAAAATACAGAATCATAAAAGAAACTAAGGCACAAACAAAATCTGTCAGGGAAACGGATTCGGCAAGCTGGATTAAAAGAGGAGCAAATGGGACTATTTCCAGAAATAAAAAAATAAGAGAAAATATAAAAAAATTAAGTGATTCTATTCTGGAGTAGAAAGCAAAGATGAAAGAACATTAAGAGAAGGGCAAGAAATAAATCATAAAAAGAAAGGTAAGCATGAAAAATTTATCCTTCAATGATCCATCTAATCATTCAATAATGATGAAATCAGAATTCTGATTTAGTTGGAAATCTTAGAATAAATCCACCAGTAGTCTCATTTCACTTTTCCTCTTCTAAAGTTGATTCCAGTGGCTTCCACAGAAGCAGAGGTAAGTTTATCTCAGTCTCAAAATCCCATCCTGAGCCCTTTCATTCCTATTGCTTTGTTATGATAGTGCCACACGCTTTCTTCTCTAAGTTATGTTTTAGCCTGAGTAAGGACAGGCAGAAATGTTCAAAACACCACATGGAAGTGACGTCAATGCTTGATTATTTTCTCAGTTGCACTCCCTCTGTTTTACACTGACTTTCATGGTGTGACTAATGATTCACTTTAATATTAAGTGCTTAAAAAGCCATGGTGCACCAGAAGTATACTACCAGGAGTTTGAAGGAACCTTCAGCACTGGATTCAATTGCTCATTCTTTGTACTTTCAGTCTCGTTCATTCTGCACCTCATATTCTTGAAATTATGATCACGTACATTGACATGGAAAACTTCTGAGACTTCATTATATTAAATTTTAGTTACTTCCAGCTGTCCTTCAGTGTTTTTTGTAACTGGAAAGTGTACAAAACTGTCTTTTCATTCACACTAATTTCAGCCCAACATCTCTTTCACTAAATCCACCTTTGTCTTTAATGTCCTTTTCCCTTCCCTTTCCTTTTCCCTTTTTTCTTTTTTTTTTTCTTTTTCCTTCCAGCATTAGGAATAATTAACTGTTTAGTGAAGTTAGATGACACTACTTACTTCATTTATTGATCCCTCAAGACACCACGAAGCCAACTGATCTCTAGCACAGCAGTGCTGTGGTATTCAGGCATATTGATGTTTCCAGGGCACATCTTACTCATCAAGGAATGTGTGTTAAATTTGAAACCCTCTTCTCCCTATCGTAACCCAGGTAAACTTTTAAAGAAAATCTTCTGTTAAATACTGCTGTTAAAGAGGCTTTTAAAAATTATATTTTCCCCCTCTTGCCAATGTAATGTCTCCAGTTTTTAAGAAAATGAGAAAGCAAAGAATAGATAGTGGAAATCAGCATTTTTTTGTGCCCCAGGTAAATACTAATATAGTTACAGGAATAATTTTGAAGAGGAAATTTTTTATTTTATTGAAAAAAAATATTTTTCAATGCAATTCTTTTCACTATATTGAGCCCTTTTGCAACTGGTGTGAAACAATCTAAGATCAGATGATAGCTGAAAAAAGTCAGTCTTCCTTTCCTCTTCATCTTCTACTGTGGAATAAATAATGTGATCACATTTCATATGCAAGAAAGTAAGTCTTTCCCCTGCCTATTACAATTTTAATTTTCTGATCCTTGCCACAAGCAGATGAAGGGATGTGTGGCTAAGAGTATGGAAACTGCTCTTTCCTGTAGCACTGCAAACTTACATCAGCCTGACATGCCTGATATCACACCCTTAGCAACTTCCATAAATTTTGCTCTCTGCTGTTGCAGTGAGCCTCCTTCACAATTCACAGCAATTGTAATCACTCAGATGTGTCAGGAACACAGCTAGTGAGAAACTAAACAGACAGAATTTATTACTTAGTCTATACAATGTTGCACAAGAGCAGCTTGACAGTAGTTAACCATTTATCATTAGCCTCATAATGTTTGTCAGTCCTTCAGCTTTTTCTGCAGAGTGCTTGTTGAGGACAAGCAGTGAAACTGTGGGTTCAAGTCTTAACCAGTATTTCATCTGTTGACAAAGAAACCATTCTAGTCATCATAATTTTCTCTCTAGCAGAACTTGAACCTGTAAATATTATCCTTCTTTTTTTTTCAATCCACTGGCACAATCAAACTATCACCCTTTCCTCTGTGGTCTAACAGAAAAATATCACCAGTTAAGCTCTACTAGCAACAGTCCTTCATGCCATCTAACTGAGGCTAAAATATTTCACACCAGTTCAAATTTGTTTCCAGATATTAGGAAAGAAATTCATCATACTGAATGAGTGAATTTGGTCCATACTTCCATAAATCTCTGAGATACTTATGGTAGCTAGAGGGTCTCACTTTAACTTAATGCTAATTTTGCACAAGCATAACTCTGTTGATCCCATCAGTGACGCTGGCACTGACTTATGCTACTATCAAATTCCTTATGTTCCTAGATCACAACAGAAATCTTCAAGTACTGGAATTTAATTGTGTAGTTGATTATAACAGTTCAAGATCACTCCTCTTTGTGAGGATACTTGGCAAGAGAGGAGCATGCAGCTCTCCATCAGAGCAATCACAAAACCTTTCTTTCATCTCCTCATCAAAACTAACTATTTACTTCCATTTTGAAGGTTCAATTTAGTCATCTCTGATTATGTCTATTTATCCACACTTTTCCCTAGTTAAGTTTTAACAGTCTGTTTGCACCTGCCCTTTTGCAGTAACTGTAATGAGAATAGGAAACCACTCTAGCACCAGGTGAAAGGTGTTTTTTAGGCATATGCTGCCCCCTTAAAAAAACCAAGAACACATAGAAGTACAACTGGTCTCCCAAAGCCAGTATCTATTCCTCCTGACAGTCTAATATGGAAGCCTGTAAGTATCTCTGTCTTTTACTTCATGGTAATTTCACTGATTTTTGTATCAATTTTTGTGCCAGTGAGGATGAGCACTGTTAGACTATATGATTATACTTACCGTTGAAAAAGAGTATTCTAAAAAAGTTCTGTATTGTGCAAGAAATACGCAGCTGTGAAACTACATTACCTGGATTGGGCTGAAGATACTCTATGGTCTTTGCCATAATTTCCACAACTGCCCTGCTGGTAACATCCACTTTCTAAAGGACAAGAGAGTTAAACAAAAAGAAATGTGAAAAAATGTTTAGACAAAAGGAAGATGTTTTTCCCTCTCCTTTGTGTTCTTACAAATTCTTATGACTCTTCTTGTAATTTTATTTTTGTGTCCCTAAGAACAGCTCTGGTACCAGAATGCTGATAATACCTAAAAAACTACCAAAGCATGAGTCCACTGTTTCAGTTTACAGCAGACTCATTCTCAAGTGAGGTTATTAGTACAGAGTACCTCAGCATACGTTACAAATGTGATATGATCATTGTACTGTGTTTACACTTTACATCACCCTGAGAAGGGTCCATGATAGGGAAAACTTTTTGATAGAACTGTCACTGAAATCTAATTGAAAAATTAGCCACCTTTGATATCCTAGTAGCTGGTAAAATAAGGGGAAAGCAGATATCAATCAACACCAACCACCAGTGATAAAATGGGCTGTCTACTTCTTTCAGAGCAAGGTCTGGTAAAACTGGGGTTAGGAAGACTACATATCACTCAGTTTCTTATTTCTAGAAACCTATCAGCATAGACATATTGACCATTTATGTCCCTGAGCTGACTCCATGAAGAATTATTTTATATTTAGGAATTTAAAATACCTAGAACAGAATAGCATTACCACCTTCTCCTGTAACAGGAATTCTTCCTTTCTGGAGAAGTACTCTTATAAGCTTTGTAAGCTGCATATAACTAAGTATGCAACTAGTCTCCCTCAGCATCAGATGTCAAAGAAAAAAAAGCAGCTTTGGCAGATTTGGGGATCCATGTAACCTGTCCTGTACTCTGCATTTATGATGACACATTGCATTTCTCTGCAGGGCAGCTTGTGTCCCACAGTGTGAACTCCTTTACCATAATGACAAGTTCCTATTTAAAAAAAAGAACACCTGAGAGAGCTTGGTTGTAGCATGCTGTGACTGACCTCTCCTTTGTTTCCTTTTGCCACTACCATCTGCCAGGTCTTGCTCTATCCTTTACACAAAGAAGCAGAAGAGGTCTGCCAGTGCTGGGCAAATAAGTCCTGAACTGCCTGGTTGGGTAGTCCAGAAATAGCTAGAAGGTGGCAAAGGTGAGTGGAGGCAAAGGAACAGAAAGCTAGGGATAGGCAGAAGGAGTGTGTCCACTACCTGCAGAAAAGCTGGCAAGGAACGTGGAGCCAGGCAGGGAGCATGAAGGCAACTGATGTATTTGCTCTGTTCTCTTCTCCAGTCTTAGTGCTCTTATCTCCTGGGCTGCCAACTCATGCCAACCACAAGCACTACATGGGACTCATTCCTTGCTGCTGCAATGTCCTATTTTCCAAGGTAAACCTTGCACCAGTTTTCCGAATATTCATTAACCTCTTCCAGTGTTGACAGCAGTGCCTATACCTACTATGTATTCAAAGGTTAGCTGGGAAGGAGATACCAACTCTGCAGTACTTTCATTGTAAGAAGTACAAAGGACATGTCATTCTCCTTCATTTTCCATCCAAAGCCTTTTCCCATCTCACTATACAACGAACAAACAAATAGCTTCTATTTCTCTTGATCAAAGTTTGATATCAGATAAGCACCCTACAAATGACCTAGTAGCAGCTTGTGTTACAAGATCTGGCAGAAATAACTCTGCCCCTACTGATCTTTACAATGGAAATATTAGCTTTTTTTTTTACCCTCCACAGAAACACATAGTGCTACCACTGCCAGCCTTTGCCAGTGGAGGCTGCCTAACAAGATCTTTGAACTATGCCTGACAAACCTAATAATCTTCTATGACAAAATAACCTACTCAGCTGATATGTGGTGAGCAGTGGACATTGTCAACCCAGATTTCTTCAATGCTTTCAACAGTTTCTCATGGCCACCTCCCATAGAAACAGATGTGTTACGATTGAGACAACTGCTCTGTGTGGTGTGTGGAAATCGGCTGATAGCCTGTACCCAAAGAGTGGTATTAAATTCCTCCTTTTCAAACTGGCAATCTGTCACAAGTGGGGTGCCCCATGGATCGATACTAGGCTCAGTGCTGTTTAGTAACTCCATAAGTGGATGATAGGATCAAGTCTACCCTGATAAATTCTGCTGATGATACTAAACTGAGTAGGGAAGTAGACACTCTGGAAGACCTGGATCAGCTGGAAGAGTGGGCTAACAAGAAATTCCTTGTGAAATCCAACAAGGACAAGTGTAAGGTCTTGCACCCAGGAAAAAATAATACAGCAGTGCAGCAGAGGCTGGGCCCTACCCACCTGGAGATCAGCTCTGTAGAAAGGGACCTGGGTGTCCAACAAGCTCATTAGGAACAAATGGTGTGCTGCTGCAGCACAGAAAGCCAACAGGATGCTGGGTTGCACCAAGAAAGGCCCCACCAGCAGACATAAGAAGAGATTCCATTGTACTCAGCACTTGTCAGGCCACACTTGGAATATCTTTTCAGTTTTGGCCTCTGCTATACAAAAAAGCTGCAGACAGGCTGCAGAGGGTCCACAAGAAGGGCCACAAAGATAATCACAGGACTTGGATGCCTGCCATATGAGGAAGGGCTGAGAGAACTGGTTTTGTTCAGCCTTGAGATAAAAAGGCTCAGGGGAGACATTAACACCACATTCCATTTTTTAAAAGGTGGCTACAAAGGAGATGGAGACTCCCTTTTTACAGAGTCACATGGAAAAGGCGAGGAGTAATGAGTACAAGTTATTCCTGGGGAGATTTCAACTGGACACAAGAGAAAAATTTTTCACAATCAGAACAATAGGTAAATGAAATAACCTCCCCAAGATTGGGGAAGTGGTGGACTCCCCAACATTAAACACTTCTAAGATTCATCTGGACAGGGTGCTAGACCATCTAGACCGCGCTTTTGCCAGGAGAGGTTGGAACAGATGATCCTCTAGATCCTTTCCAGTCTGGTATTCTATGATTCTATGATTCTTTTAAGAGATAAATGAAACTAATTTGCAGACTCATTCTCTGAATAAAATACTGGCATATATTATAGGGGCCATATACTATGTATTGCTTTGTTAGAAAACAAAAAGAAATAAGAAACTGAAAGCTCGGTCCTGCTGAATAAAATTTAAGTTTTTCAAAATTATTCTAGTGATTCAGGGAGAAAAGCTTTGAAATTCCTATGCTAGATAGGAAAAATGAATGGTAATAAAGAATATATGCATCTGTATTTAGACTTACTCGTTCCATTTCTTTGAAGTCATCATCTAGCTTGGTTCCTTCCGCACCTCCGACTTTTTCACTCACTTTCTGTGGTTAAAAAAAGAACAACAAACAGATTCAGCAATAAAAAAACCCAACCTAGCTACCATGTTTTCCTGGAGAAATGTGTTCGGGTTCTTTTTTCTGTAAGTCACTACAACATTCAGATATATTTTCTTCCTGAAAAACTTATTTCAAACACACTTCATCTTAAACAATCAGAAAATAATACATTACTACTTAAGTCTCAGAGACTTAGCCTTCTGCTGGTGCCAGAATTACAAACCATCGCATCTATGAAAAATCATATCTTTATTTCTCTATTGAATGAATGTCTGTATATTGGAACTTACCAAGCAATTAATCAACAATCATAGGTCTGTATCCAGTAGACAGAAAAATCCATAGTCATGTGTGCTAATGAAAAAGGAAGTGACTTTTTATAATGAACTGAGGAAGGAATCAAGGAACTTAAAAAATTTCTCATCAGCTACTTTGTCAAGGCAACACCAAAGGTCATAATCATGCTTAAATACTTAGCAAGAAGAAGCTCCCAAGACCTGACTCTAGCCACCTAGAAGGCAACAGGCACCCATGCCTGAGAAATCTCAGAAAAATAGCAATTAAAGCCACAGACAGACCTTTACCATTAAAAATCTAATTTATAAGTAGAAGCTATAGGTAGGTAGGTAGATAAGTCAGTTAGTTTAAACCCCCCTATATTCACACCATAAAAGCTCGAGGTTCACAAGTCATACATAAGATCTACTAGAAATAATGAAAGGGATCTTTGGTGTTATGCTTTCAGCAAATACTCTGTTTATTTACAGAATAGTCACTTTGAAACATATATGGAAAATGATTTTGTAGTATCATTTAATTTCCCTGATTCAATGGAATATATTGAACTGGGTTTCCCTTTATTGTCAGTAAAAGTGACAGTAAGAGCATTGGACTGCTATGCAACACTATTCAAAATGGATTTTTTGCAACTGCACTGTCAGTCACAAAGTGTTTTACTGGTGTAACCACAACTAAGTCAGATCCAGACAATATACTAATTTTTCACTGGACTGGTATTTGTCACAAGATATTCAAAAGACGTGACTTCATTTTTTCTATTCATTTTTAGGTTTATTAACTGAACATCATTTATTTTTACAATCTTTACTATGTGCCTTTGAATCATCCTTAGATTGTTTTAACTGTCACTACTGATTCAGTGAAGTGACTCCTGAAATAAAAAAGGAGAAGTGAAAGAAACAATGCACTTATTTCAACCACTGTGTGCACATTTCCACAGTTTTCTTTTAATATAAAGAGAAGGAAGACCCAGAGCCAACCACTCACATGTGATTACTAAAATCCAGACATTTGATTAATTTAAAAATCACTCCAGTACACTCCAACAAAGCAGCAAGTGCAGCATGGCTAAGCACTTACTAATGCAGGCTATAATGATCCGTGCAACAGGAAATGGCTATCAGCTCTGTTTGTTTTCTGTTGGCTCCTTGCAATTTAGTGCCCAAATGGTGCATTAATGAGACATCAATACTATGAAACACACACAAAAAACCACAGAACTTATCCCTCCTTTCCCATACAGAAGAGATGAGGAAATCCATGCAGACGCTCTCTTGTCATTAGTCTGAATGCATGTGAGTTTTCATGATCTGTTACTGAACTTGTGCCTTACAGAGATTAATGAAGCACCACAAAAAAAAAGATAGTTCTCAAACTCATCATTGTTAGGAACAGTTCTGCCATAGACAAGGGATAGATTCAATGTCTTAAAATGTGCTATGAATCTTCTACAAAGGGACCTCCCACTACAGATGGTATGGCAAATTCTGCACAGGAGCTTTCTACTGTGAAGATTTCAGGTCCCTGAAAACAACAGCATGCAAATATGCTAGTACTAAAATATTCAAAATGTATTTTTGAATAACTTAGAATCAATTCTAAGAATACAAAGTACCCAAAGGCAATTAATGTTCCAGTCCTTTTTAGCTGTAGCTTTACTTTTCATCACTTTGAGGTATCTTCATAGTTGATGAGGATTTGCAAAAACATGGTTTTTCATCCCCACAGATTCCCTAAAGATCCCATCTCACATCTATAAACTATAGCAGTTGCTCCTTCTGCTCATATCCATCATTATTCTAGCTAAGAAATATTTGACACTCAATAGTGCAGCTCCATAGTCCGTTGCAGTGGTCACTGCAGACAAAAAAGGCAGGTCATTCCTTTCTTCAAAGTATGCTTTCAATTCTTGGTAATTGTGCCAATACAAGCCTCACAATCACCATCAAAACAAAAACTAATATAAGTATGTACCAAGCTGAAAATTAATTTGTAAAGCTCTTGGTCAACTACTGTTACAGGCAACAGAGTGAAAGGAGAGACAAGCTGTGAGGTCTTCAGCTGTTCTGGAGGTGGGTGACTATTCTTTCAGCATACAGACATCATAGTCCCTTAAAGAAGTACCTTCACCTCCACCATCCACACAGAAATCTGGTTTGGGAAAGCACTGACAGACCACAGGAAAGCAGCAGATTGACAAAAATCCTACTTGAAAGTTTAAATCCTATTTATTTTCTTGAAGGCCACAGCTACTCAGCAGTTAAAGATGAGAACTTAAATTACAGATACAATTTTAAGGAAAAAAAAAACAAACTAAAAAATGAAAACCTCAAAAGTTCTTATCCCCTAGGACAGACAAGAGAAATCTACTCATAAGAGAGTATTAAGTCTCTTTTGTAAGTCCATAATCTAAAGTGATGAGGTGGGAGCAGTGGGCCTGAGAAAGGCTGCCTAGGCATTTGTCTAAGAGCCCACATCTATGTCATCACGGTATTGACAAAATTTAAAGATATTCTTCAGTCCATTTATATTTATCCCACAAATGAACTGTTAAACCATTTCATTAAGGCTACTGCTGCACCATTCTCAAAGAGTTTCAGATTTGATTATCATAAATTCATGAAGCTATTACAGCTTATCTTAGATAAGCTAAAGCATCAGAGGCAGTCAGAAACATAACCAGCTAAAAGCTACAGCTAGCCTTTGCCGTGTCATTTGAGTCAAGGTTTCAATATTTTGGTTCTTGCTTTACAACAGAATATATACTAGGCCCTTTAAATTGTCTTCAAAAACACTAATACTAAAATACTACATTGTGCTCAAGACTGAGTTGGATGGGGCCTTGAGCAGCCTGGTCTAGTGAAAGGTGTCCCTGCCCATGGCAGTGGGGCTGGAACTAGATGATATTTAAGTACCCTTCCAACCCAAGCCATTCTATGATCTCCTCCTAGTCCAGTCATATGGAAGAATCAAGACCTAACCTGATACCAGAGCCAACATTACTTAGTTATTTTGTGACTATGTTTTCCCCTTACCTATTCCACCTTGCCTCCAAAAAGCCTTTACAATAAAATTATCATTAAAATATCACCATGAAAAATGACAGATTCAACACAGAACATCATCTGCGTGGGGAACAAAATGTCGTGAAAACATTTTTGCACATCAAAAATATACAGACATCATTTATAGTAGGGATCTCTATGTTTACTATGACTGAAAAGAAGTGCTATGTGCCTCAGAGCAAATTCCAATTTTCTAAAGATCCCGTTTCCACTCAGGCAGAATATTAACTTCTGCTGGCGAGAATAGTTTCAGCAGGAACAATGAAAGTGACATGAATCCTATACTTAGAGGAAAAAGTAAACTTATTCTTTTTTACTAGCAGACAATATTAAAAAGGCATTTAGGGTTAAGTGCTGACAGGATCTGGATAGCCAGAGTGACTGGAATGTGGCTTTCCAGATGGATTTCATGTGATACAACAAAACTCACTAGATCTTAGTTCTGGAGGTATTTGTTCAATTTTTCACACAGTTGTGCAATTAACTTGTTTTTTGTATTATTGTGTCATGATACAGCATGCCACACAGGATAAGAAAACGCCCGTGCAGCCACTATGAACATGCTAAAAATTCCAGTTACTTTTTACAGACTACAGTGATGGATCACTTCTACAATACCCTATACAGCAGTCCTCTAAGTAAAGGTGATATGAATCTGATGCTGTCATCTCTCACTAGTCACAAGATATAAATCAAGATCAAATGTGCATTAGATAGCTATTCCATGAGAATTATGTCAGGACTATGACACTACATCATACTAGAGTGGCTCTGAAAAATTCACAGTTTGAACAACTGCTACCAGGAAAGCCTGGTATGTTATGCCACTAACCAAACTTTAAAATGCAGCAAGACCAGCATTAACCTACAGCAGTAGTAACTAAAGTCTGCAGCTCAAATAACAGTCTGGCAGCATGTATATAAGTCAGTTTTGCTTCTACACAGGAAAAGAAAACCAGCTTTGAATAGATTATTGCCACAATATACTGCCTTTGCCCATGATGCAAATTTAATGACCTGTTTCCAAAGCAATCACACCACCTGATACTGAGAAAGTAAGTTTCTTTATGGTATGAATTCATAGCTCCAAATATGGAGCATAGCAACATTTTTACTCAAAGCATACTGCAAACTCTGATCTACTTCTTTTACCATTAGTGCCATCCTCTACTAGTCTTCCCATTCATATATTTTGGAGATTATTCTTGCACATTGTTTCTTATCTGCCACATAGTTCAGTTTCCATGACATAACTTCTCTGTCCTGAAAAGGAAGGCTGTTGACACTGCAGTCCTATCAATTTGCTACACATTGAACAGACTGGTAGGAATAAGAATTTTATTAATTTGAAAGCTACAGGAAATAGTAATTAATAGAACGTATAAATTCACAACAGAGAAAAATAATACACTCCATAGTTCGTTCTTGTTAGACGCAAGTTGATCTGTTGAATTCCCTTTCCTGATATCTTATTTTGTGTTCCACAGGCTTCTAGAGTTCTTCCACCGTTTTTGCCTTTTGCCTGTCACTGTAAGAGGCCATGTTGTGGAAGCACAGTAACAGAATTATCTTCAGGTTCATTAAAGAACTTCAAACAGTCTCTAAAATGCTGTGATGTTTTGTTAGCTTTGCAAACACAAGGAAGATACAGCTAACTTGCAGAAGAAAGTAGTGAGAAATACACATTTTAGTGGGAAGAATTCTGTGTACACATGGTAAAGATTTATCAACACTGTAGGCTTTTCAGGAGGACAAACAAACATTTGAAAAATAACGTTTATAAGAAACAGTCTCAAATCAAGATATTTTTTTAATTCTGTCACTTCACATGCTAGAATAAGAACCTTTCTGTAAATTTTTTTTTTCTGATATCCAGCCTAAACATCCCTTGGTGGAGCTTGAGGCCATTCCCTCTTGTCATGTCCCCTGTCACTTGGGAGAAGAGGCCAGCACCCTCCTCTCTACAAACTCCTTTCAGGTAGTTATAAAGAACATTAAGGTCTCCCCTCAGCCTCCTCTTCTCCAGGCTAAACAACCCCAGTTCCTTCCGCTGCTTCTCATAAGATTTGTTCTCCAGCCCCTTCACCAGCTTTGTTGCTCTTCTCTAGACTCTCTCCAGAGCCTCAACATCCTTGTTGTAGTGAGGGACCCAGAACTGCACACAGTATTCGAGGTGTGGTCTCACCGGTGCCAAGTACAGAGGGAGAATAACGTTCCTGGACCTGCTGGTCATGCCGTTTCTGATAAAAGCCAAGATACCATTGGCCTTCTTGGCCACCTGGGCACTCTGCTGGCTCATGTTCAGGCAGCTGTCAACCAACACCCCCAGGTCCCTCTCCTCCTGGCAGCTTTCTAGGCAGACTTCTCCTAGTCTGTAGCTCTTCACAGGGTTGTTGTGCCCTAAGTGCAAGACCCGGCATTTGGCCTTGTTAAACCTCATCCCACTGGACTCAGCCCAGCGGTCCAGCCTGTTCAGATCCCGTTGCAGAGCCTCCCTACCTTCCAGCAGATCAACACTGCCACCCAGCTTAGTGTCATCCNCACTAGTCTAGTCACTTTGTCATGGAAGGCAATCAGGTTAGTTTGGCAAGACCTCCTTTTGTGAACCCATGTTGACTGGGCCTGATTACCTGCTTCTCTTGCATGTGCTTCATGATAGCACTCAGGATCACCTGTTCCATGACTTTTCCAGGCACTGAGGTCAGACTAACAGGTCTGTAGTTCCCTGGATTCTCCCTGTGACCCTTCTTGTAGATGGGTACAACATAACCAGCCTCCAGTCCAGTGGAACTTCCCCAGTCAGCCAGGACTGCTGGAAGATGATGGAAAGGGATTTGGCCAGCACATCTGCCAGCTCCCTCAATAACTTGAATGGATGCCATCTGGCCCCATTGACTTGTGGGAGTCTAGCTGGGCAAGCAAGTGTCTAACCACCTCCTCCTGAATCATTGGAGCTTTGTTCTGCTCCTGTAGCTCCTGGGTGTGTACACAGAAGGAGCAACTTCCCTTACTATTAAAGTCTGTGGCAAAGAACGCATTAAATACCTCAGCCTTATCCTCATCCTTTGTCATAGTTGTTGCAGTTGCATCCAGTAAGGACTGAAACTGATTACAACCCAAATGATCCAATATCATTATTCTTGGAAATGTTCAGGAAAGTCTCTGGATGTGATAAATCTCACCAGCAGCCAGAAGTGTCTGATGAGCCTTATACTTATATGGTACTCATCTGTTACAGAAATTGAGCAAAACTCATACTTTCATTTAACACGAAAGATTTTACAAGACAAGAAAGCTTATCATGCTCTCCCTTGCACTTAAAATTATTTTAATTTTATTTTATTCTTCTTTTAATTTGTATACTCCCTGTGCAAAATAGGGATTGTCAATAGAACATGGCAAGAGAATATAAAACAAGCCACCTCAGTAGCAGAATGAAAACAGGATTCCAGTTTAACATAAGATATAGTAATGCCTGTTTACATTTAATTAGTACCGTTTCTTCTTCAAATGGTACAGCTACAAGGGCAGACCACAATGTCAGCTGGACTTCATCAGCAGAAGATCTTTCTCTTGTAGAACTGGCCAGCACAGTGACTTCACTGCTACCACATAACCAGTAAAAGGTCATGAAGAGAGCATGAAATGTAAAGGGTTAAAAAAAGAGAGATCCAAGAATCACAAGGGGCCTTCATTGTTTATCTCCTGTTTGCACTGAGACTGCCACTGAAGCTTTGCTTTCTCTTTGGTAAAATGAAGTATACACTTGCCTACCACATGGGAAAATTGTGAGCCTTACTTTGCATCTGCTATTGCTGCCATCAGGAGCATTTCTTACAGAAATGTTCACGATGTAGTTAAGGTAAGCATCTGCCAGACAAGCCTGAGATTACCTCTTCCTTTCCCCCCAGTCACTCAGCAGATACATTAATCAGGAAATAGTATACTCCATCCACTGACAGCACTGAAATACCTTTCTTCCTGATAGAAACCTTTCCCTAGCCACAGACTGGGTAGGTTTATCCTCCCTTAAAAGTTCCTTGACACTGCTGTTGGCTGCAGAACATCAACAATAAAGTGAACTGAATTTTGGAAACCCAAGGAGAAAAGGGAAGAAAAACTATGACTAGTGTCTAAAAGTCTTCATCTCTAAAAATGCATCTTCCAATATATAAAAAGCATCTTTATATATACAGTAGCTTGGCCCTTCTAGTGCTCACAGCTGCTAGTAGTATAGCCCATAGCCCTATCACTGCTAAAAGCTCCACTAGCAGTCTGAAGGCAGGTCAGAAAACCAGGGAAATTGGTTATAGATGTGACATCATAAGACACAGGGCTGGCAATGCTAAAGACAAGCCATTGCTAAAGCCTACCAAGCCATGAAGGAAGTTCTTTGTGGGACAGGATGTCCAGTAACAGCAGTGATGGTTTGGGGCAAAAGCTAAATGGTTCAATGGAACTATTTCTCTCCAAGAAGGATAAAAAGAGATCAGAATACAAACATCCAGCATTGTTGTAGCATAAGAAATATGCATTGTGAACCTGTACTGTGTCCTTATTCTCCTCTTCTAGAATCCATCACTAATTTGTGGTTTGTTTTTGTGTTTTTTTCAGCTAAAGCTGTCAAAGGAGAGGGGAGAGAATCAATCCCTTCTTTAACCAATCTGAGCTAGCAGCTTGCTTTTTGACTGCTAGCACACTGCAGAATTCCTGCAACTCCATCATCACATCGAGAGTCCTTCACATTCAGCACTAGCATACAATATGAACGTATGCCGCAAGCTTCTGCACTGACAGGATGTACTGCAGTGTTTGCTGCAATGTCACTGCACTACACTGGAGGCTGTCCACTAGTAAGCGAAATAAAACACGGTGAGAGCACGGGAAGAAGAGCTGAGGAAGTGCTGGTGTAATAGTGTCCTGTGTTGTATCTTTGTACAGAAAGCCCTTGAATAGAAGCACCCACCATGACAGATGAGGTCAACAATAACCTAGGGCAAACAAAAATTCAAATCAATGTTATGGATTCCAATGTCAGAGGTCTACTGACAGCTGAAACACTGCAATGCAACCATGACATCCAAGAGAATCTATTTCACACACTTGAACTTATTATTGCAGTTTCACTATTTTATTAACCACATACTTCTCTGCAAAGTTTCAGCAAGAAAGCTGGTCACAATCCCAGCATCTTTGCAATTTAGCGTGGCCTCAGGAGCTGGCAAAGAGAAGCTGGCAAAAGCTCAAAAGCTGCAAGAGAGCTGAGGACAGTAAGAACACCGTGTGCTTTTTTAACACTCTGTCTGCAGGCCACCAGTATGAGAAACAGAGAAGAAATTGGCATTGAAAAGATGTGCCAATCTCTGCTTTTTTTTTGCAGCACAGAAAAGGAGCAGATCATCTATTTCTGTATGTTAACTATTCTAACACAGTATTTCTACTTCAGTTGACAACAATACCATGAACTCTTTAGTGGACCTGTGTGCAATAAAATGCTCACAAATTTTTAACTCCTCTGCAAAGGAATCTGTATTCAAACCCACAATTCTTACAAGTTCTCCACACAGCAGTAGTGGGAGGCCTGCCCTACACTGCACTGCCACAGAGAAAATAGGACATCTGTGCTCTATTTCCAGAGAGTGCCTAAAAATTTGGTAATGGCCTGAGTGTTTCTTCAGTGTAAGTGAATCACTTAGCTGGGTGGGGATAAGGAAAGTCTGAGGGAAGGGCAAAACTAATAGAAGAACACTGACCTTACGTGGGCCTTTTCAGATTTTTGCATAGAGAGGTTCCAGTTTTCCCATCTGGAACATTATCAGTTGCCATTTGCTAACCTATTACACTCTGTAACCATAAATAAATAATGGTTTTATATTTTAGAAGGGGAGTGTAAACTCTGAGACTATATATTCATTCAAATCTCTATATTTCATGCTTTCAGAGCAATTAGTAGAAGCTTTAAGAGGAAGATACTTCCTCTAGATAGACACAATTGCAGCTTTAAAGTGTGTTGCTCCACTTTCAGACAGGTAAGTGGTGGATCTTTAAACCATATACAGAGGAGTATGACAGTGCACAGAGCAAAAAAAGAAGAAAGAACACACATTAACACATGCTTGCTCTGTCCACATAGCTTCTAAGTTCAGCAGAAACAATGATCTCTTCCCTCCTGCTGCTTCACTTGGCAAATGCATACCTCACCACACAGCAGTCCCAATCTGGGTACAGGTGATAGGTGGCTTAAACTATCATACGATTTCTTAAATCACTTCATTGTGCTGCTTAGGCTTATCTACTCCATTTCAGCACAAAACTGTGTTTCCTGCAGCAGTGGTTTAAGCTACCAGCCAGAATACACATTCACTCCTCATGACGAATCATGTTTCGTCTTGGCTACTGATCCTGCTACCTTGCATGTGCTCATCATCAACTTTGAAAAACAATGAAATATTTCATGTGCAGGTATAGTAGCTGAAGAGTGCTAGGGATAGTCCGCACATTGCTAGGATTCCCATGGAATATGGAGACCAATTACTGATCAGTAGTATGAAAGCAATGATGCAAAAATGTACTGTTGATTGGTAAAGCAGACTATACTACATGTGACTTTGTTACACAGACCAACTATAACTTTCACTAAGTATTAAGCTTTGTAGGTCTTGTAATTTCCTTCTCTCAGTACATGAATGAACTGAATTTTAGCAGAAATAAATAGGACATACTCAGGCCCCCCAAAAAGTAAGTAACAGTATGGGAAATTTACAGCAATTTAATCCCATTTAAGCCATATTTTATAACTCTACATAATGTATGCCAGTCTACGTGCCTTCTGCTGGATGAAATTCAACCTAGTCCTTAAAATCTGGAAATGTGAGAAAGCTAGGTACATTCAGAACCGCTAGAGGCCAAGAGAACAAACATAGCTTAAACATTATTCATCGATTTAACAGCTGTACAACCGGTGCTATTGTGAACTCATCCCTTCTACATTTGAAAGTGTATTTGCTGGAATCTGTCACTGAATTAATTGTTATCTGCCAAAGACAAAATGTTAAAGGGAATTCATGAGGGAAAGAACATATATATAAGCTGCTGGTGTTCTGGTGTTCCTATGGCCACAAGGTCTAAACGTTGCAGTCTGTGCAGCACAAAGTTCACGTCAAAACTTTCTGTATATTTCCGTATGCTGTTGGCAGTGTTGATAATTATTAACTACATATAGAGTGCCCCCAAGTCATTCACCACTTTCAGTTTGACAGGAGCACGTTTAAAAATGGCTGAAGCTTTAATTTTCTTACATGAGCACTACATATACTAATATGAATGCGCTTTCCTTTCATGTCCTGTGTTTCACACTGTTGAAGAGCAATATGAGCCAAAGAACCGGCTATTAGGGGTAGGAGAGCACTACAGTACAAGAGTTATGCTCAGAGGTATATCTGAGATGACACCCTTCATTGACTGACGATGGTGTGCCATCTTGTGCCTCTGAGATGTATGCAAATGAAGAAGCGAAGGGATAGGAAGTGAAGGGATAAGAAGAGAAGTGAAGGGATACGAAGCGAAGCGAAGCAAAGAGAAGAGGACTGGATGACTGGATTAAACATATCCAGATACAAGAAAAGAGAAACAGACAGCACCACTTGGTCTGATGCCGTACTGTGTAGGACAACACTGTACAGCACAACGACGAGGAGCAGATACAGCTCTACCTCTGCAGCTGCAGCAAGGTCAGCAAGAGGATTCTGTCAAGAGTTCCTGGCAGACAACAAGGCGCAGCCCCTTCCTACCAAAATGAATGCATAGCTGCAGCCCTAAGGAATTAATGTTTAAATTTGAAGATGATTATTTTCCTCCTTTCACCATTGTATCACCTACCAGTGACAACAGACATTATAAAACGTAAGGAAAAAAAAACCTGTATAAACACAAAAGACTCAGCTCTGACCTAAACAATACTTCAATTCACCAGCACCACTCCTGAAGTCACAATTTCTTTGAATGATGACATGCAAATGAAAATATAATAAAAAGAATGCTGAGCTTGATAAAAAGACTTGTAGCTAGCTCAAATATTGTAAATATTTACGCCTTTGAATATCTCAAAATAGGTATGGTTGGATCTCAAGGGTCTTTTCGTCTTAAAGTACAAATTCAGATGTTGCTTTTTGCCAGGTTATACCCCCTGTAATTTCAACATTTTATGCGAATAAACTATTGCAATGAAGTTTGGTTTTAGGAAGCTGTTAGATTCCATTAATAATACCTAAAAATTTTTGAAGACTTCATGTGCAGGCTCATTCTGATTCTTTCAGCAGGTTACTGCAGATGAAGGATCCTCCTAAGAGTGCATTTTAGGAAGACAGCTGCATATTCATGTCAAGTACAGTTACACAGCAATATTAAAAACTGTTTCATCTCATTTAGAGAGACCATGTCTGCTTTTGACAGACTAGGAAAGGCAGTCATTTTGTTCCACTCCCATAGGCACTGCCTGACTGCATATCCACAGCCATTTCACTGACACATACTGTCTCTGGGCTGAATCCATTTTGAGGTACGTAGCTGATGTAAGGTACACTATACAGTCATTGCCACACGCAGAGGAACCTTCCAGCTTCCAGCTTTACTACCTTCTACCTTCAAGAGTACTACGTGTCAAGAGGGGGGGGGGGGGGAGATGTGAAAAGAGCAAGGGAAGCAGACAATAAAGGATATAAGATCATCTGTTGGTGTACAAAACATGAATCAGCTTTCATTTTACAACAAGTTATCCTAACAGACGTTCTATGCTGCCCCTGTCAGTGAAACACCCACCTCCTCTCCTTTCATCTGTTTTATTAAAAACATTTATATCATGTTGCCAGGTGCTGATCTGCTTTGTGCCAGATGCTGATACATTTTATGCTAGGTTCTATCCCAGGGGTACCACATTTTGTTAAAAGGTATCCGTGTACTTTACAGAATGAGATATAAGGGATATGTAAAATAAAGCCTGTAAATGTGTACGACTTTTCTTCCATTTGAAATAACATAATGGAAAATGTTTATAAAGAGGGACAATCACTTTACACTACAGAAGTAAGTAATGATTCTGTCCCATTCCTCTTCCCAATATTTTCCATACTGGCAATGAATTTTAGGATGTAAATATCTCACAGTCTGTGTAGGATATTAAACCAGGTATGATCCTTTACATCTATCTGCTAATTATATTTAGTAGAATATTAATATTCAATACAAAATTTACCACAAATTATTCTGTTTAAGTGAGATTTTCAAATGTCTAAATTCAGACATTACAACCACAAATAAAAATACAGCACTAGCTTCTTGATGTAATTAGTTAATGAGCCTAATTAGCCTAACGACTGATGTGTTCAGAGTTACTGTCTATTCTGCAGACAACTGTGCCACTTACATGTTCTTATGAACAAGCAGTTTTATCCTGTGGGGGGTGGAAGGCAAGAATAAGTTGGACTTGTAGTTGCTTGTAAAAGAAACAGCGAGATAGAAATGCTACTAAATATTTCACTGTCTTACTTTGCCTTGAAGAGGGTAGGTGTACTTGGTCTGAGGTTAAAAGTAACCCTTGAGAGATGAAGCTGACAGGTCAGTAGTTCCCAGGGTCATCTTTTCTGCCCTTTTTAAAAACAGGGACAATCACAGAATCATGGAATCACCAGGTTGGAAAAGACCCACTGAATCATTGAGTTCAACCATTCCTATCAACCACTAAATCATGCTCTTCAGCACCTCGTCCACGGGTTCCTTAAACACCACCAGGGAAGGTGATTTAAGCACCTCCCTAGGCAGCCTGTGCTGCCTGTGCTCAATGACTCTTCTTCCAGTTACCAGCGATTTCTGACTGCCATGACTTTTCAAATATCATGGAGAGTGGGTTGGCCACCACATCAAACAATTCCCTCAGGATTCTGGGATGTATCTCATCAGGTCCCATAGACTTATACATGTTCAAGTTCTTTGGATGATCACAAGCCTGATCACACCCAACAGTGGGAGGGGCTTTACACACCCTGGTCACCATATTGCTGTTAAATGACCCAGAAGAGGTGAGGAAAGCAGCTGCCAGTGAAGACTGAGGCAAAAATGTTGTTGAGTACCTCAGCCTTCTCCTTGTTTGTTGATGCAAGGTCACTATTTTCATTCACCAGTGGCAGTATGCTCTCTTTAACTCCTTTTCTAGCTGACATACTCATATAAGCCCTTAGTTAGTTTTTGCTTGCCCTTCTGGTAGTTGTATCTATTCCTATTTCAGAGAGCTCAGGGTGTGGTTCCACCAGCATATCTCTTGCTCAGACTCTCTGATGCTCCTCAGCCTATTTACTTCCTCTCACAGCTCTGCCATCAGGCTGAGGAGATAGTTCACCAGATCACACCCCCCTGTTGCCTCCGCTGCCCTCCCTGCATTCACCCTGCCTGCATGAACTGCCTTGCAAACTGCCTCGCCACACCCTTCTGACAAGTCACACCCCTCTTTGTCCAAACCTGTTCGCTATGCTCTTAAAGTGTGACTCTTTTAAGGCAGAGGGACTGGCCCCGCCACCCATCATACTGCACCATGTGAAAGCTCAGCAGGAGTTTAGGTCTCACCTGGACTAAAGTGGGGATGCTGGGGCACTCTCCCTTTTCCTGGGTTTTTAAAACACTCTCACAGTTCTGGTTGTGACTTTGACACTTTCAGGAAGGGTCCCCTGGTGTGACTACGGTCCAGAGCCTTTTGCCTCAGTGACTATGCTGAAGTGGCAGTTACTCTGGGTTTTAAACTGTTGCTGTCACCCTTCACTCCAACCATATATTTTTAACTATATATAATAGAAATAAATAAGCAGACCCACCAAATCATAGAATCACTAAAGTTGGAAGTTCTCTAAGACCACCCAGTCCAACCATCAGCTCAACAACACCATGCCTAGTAAACCATGTCCAAACTGCCACATCTACAAATCTTTGGAACACCTCCAGGGAAGGACACCTTACCACTTCCCTGGGCAGACTGCTCCAATACTTGACCACTCTTCTGGTAAATAATTTTCCTAATATCCAGCCTAAGCCTCTCCTGATGCAACTTGAGGTCATTTCCTCTTGCCGTATCACACATTACTTGACATACAAACCCTTAACCACACTTTTAAAAGCCAAATTAAAGCCGAACTCAAGCAGGACTATGAAAATCATTTTAGTAAATGCAATCTGCCAAATCAGAGCAGATTAAGCAAATTGCATGGGAACATACACTACTGGTGCTCTCAAGATTCATTATCCACTTCTTACACTTCAAGCATTAGGCAATTAATTATTAGAAATACATGGGCCATGAAATGGTGAGCTGTGACACATTGAATCCTGTTTGTGTTACAAATTTCAAAAGAGCCACATGGGAAAGCAAACTGTGGTCTTGGCAATGATGGAGAAATACAAGTCTGGAGAAGACTGATTTCCAGCACCACAGAAATGTTCAACAAGAAAGCAGTACAGCCACTATGCTTCTGAAAGGGCTTAGCATGTGGGGACAATTATGAAACCCAAGACCAACAGCATCTCCTTTTAAAGAAGCCAAATGCACAGGTCAAATTCCTATTTCTAAAGGCCAAAAGGCTACCCCTAGTTGTATACTATCTACTGTTTTTCACCACAAACATGAGGCAGTGTCTAGTGGTGGAGCTGTAAGAAAAATCATAACAAGCCCTTGCGACCAGGTGGCCACGCAACCATTTATTTTCATTTCCAATAACCACATACCATGCAAAAATCTGTTCATCAATCAATTCTACGACAAATCACCTAGACTTCGTATTTTTACAGTTTCATCATCAGTAGAACTGGAGTCCTTTGCTGTGATCACCTGGCAGTGCACTCCACTCTCATGACTGATGACCTATTTTATTTAGCATAACATAGGGGAGTGAGAAGCCTTTGCTGCTTTACAGTTTTTATTTCATTCTCAAGCTTATCTTAACACAGCACAGCCACTGAGGGATAACTTTGGTTTAAATTACTGAGGGAACTGAATAAAGAATTACTGTGCTTAACGCAAAAGGGCACATATTTTGCTCTTATAATAAACATTGTACTTATCTTTAGTAGTAACAGATAAGTTCCTCACTCTTATTTCACAGAATCACAG
>WAAB01022751.1:0-12987 GCA_013389865.1 Piaya cayana
GGACGAGAGAGAATGGCCTCATGGGAGAGGTTCACGGGAGGTTCAGGCCAGACCTCAGGAAAAAACTTTTCATGGAAAGGTTCAGTGGGCACTGGAAGAGGCTTCCCAGATAAATGGTTCAGTCACCATGCCTGGAGGTGTTTAAGGGATGGGTGGATGAGGCACTGAGGGACATGGTTTAGTGTTTGATAGGAATGGTTGGACTCAATGATCTGGTGGGTCTTTTCCAACCTGATGATTCTATGATTCTATGAGAGCAACAAAAAAATTCTGAAGGACACAGTTGCAAGTATTAGTATTTATGTGCAGCTAAAACTGGAAATAAATTGAATGATAGCTTTAAGATTCTTCCTTCTTTTTACCAGGGATAAGAAAAGTAGAAATGGAAGGATATTACAGACAAATATATTAGTAGAATAATTTTGTTACTGAGAGTCTATTGCAGCTTTGAAATGAGTTATCTGGCGAGATACCATAAAAACTCCTGCTAATGGAAACTCTTAAAACCAAGTTAAAGACACCTGACAGGAAGTGCTCTGAAGTACTCAACTCTGACTTGAACACTCCTCTGATCTCAGCAGTCTGTGTAGTACTGATATATACTTCTGAACAAGGTATAGAGAGTTCTTAACTGAAAGAAGAAAAGTGACAGAATGTTACAACACAACCCTTACTGTTCCAGACTGGGGCAAAGGCAAAGAAAGTCAAGTGGAAAATTTAATACTACTGAAACAGCAACATGATGAGATTAACACATTTTTAAGTTATAAAAGATAATTTTCTTAGTATTAAAAAAAATATGGAATGCACTGAAATTGATAGCTAGTTTCCAAACTGATATAGAATAGTGCTTTTTAAAATTACTTTCAAGCATAACATAACCAGAAGGGAGAACAGAAGAATGTTCATTGCAGAGATTTTACTCTTTGCATTACTGCAGTAACTCATCATACTTTACTATACTCTTTGGACAAAGTGCACAAAATTACGTTAGAAGAGCAGGTTAAATAGGCTAGGATCTTCCTCTACATAGTGTTTGACATTCAGAAAACTCTTTCAGTTATCTGATCACTTAAGGCTTCTTGCATTATGAAATGGCTTCCTATAAAATTAGTGGTTCTAGTTGTCAAGTATTAGCTAAGTATAATTCAATTAAAAAGTAAGGACACCACATTATCACATTAAATGAAATGTGATATGCATTTTAGTCAAGTCTGCAACTTTTCTTTTGTTCTTTAAAACTTTAAAGCTTGTGTCTGTTAGACTATTTTTAAAAATTTAGGTAACATTTTAGCAGTTTTCATCTTCTAACAAGGAAAGTCATAGATCTGTTGGAGTGAGTCTAGAGAAGGGCTGCAAAAATGATCAGAGAGCTAGAACACTTCCTATGTGAAGACAGGCTGAGAGAGTTGGTCTTGTTGAGCCTAAAGAAGAGAAGAATCCAGATAGACCTCATAGCAGCCTTCTTGTACTTAAAAGGGGGCTAGAAGAAAGATGGGGAAGGGCTCTTAATTAGGGACTGCAGTGATAAGATGGGAGGTAAAGTTTTTAAGCTGAAAAACAGGAGATTTAGATTAGGTGTTAGGAAGAAATTCTTTAGTGTGACGGTAGTGAGGCACTGGAATTGATTGGGCAGGGAAGCTGTGGATGTCCCATCCTTAGACGTGTTCAGTATCAGGTTGGATGGGGCCTTGAGCACCCTGGTCTTGTGGATGATGTCGCTGCCAATGGCAGAGGGGTTGGAGGTGGATGATCTTTAAGATCCCTTCCAACCCAAACCGTGGTATGATTTTATGGTTCTATGAAAGTTCTGCCCAGTGGTGTAGCTGCTGAACAAGGCCTAACTATCTATTTAGGTCTCATTCCTTTACATAAAATTTGTGGAAAAAAAAGCCACCACACAGCATTCTGCCACTGTCAGTTTCACATGCTACTAAAGGCATCATCCACAGCGGAAAGGAATTTGTTTTCCATTCTGCTATTATAAGCTGGCAGAATGATATTTTACAGCTCACATGCCACTGCATTGATAACCACAGTTTGGAAGCTGGTGGGTTTCATGCTGGGCCAGTTCTTGCATGACCTCAGGCTCTATTTCTGCCATTCTCTAATTTGGCACTGATTCTGCTTTAGGGTATCCAAATAATTTGCAGACATTACTTAGATGTTTAAGACTCTTGAATCCATTGACTGGTTGAAAAAAATAAAAGTATTACACTAGTTAGCTCATTTTCAACATAACAGTAGAATATATATCTAGAGACATTTTCATTAAAAATTCAAATTAGTTGCTCTTTCTATAGGGTTTCCCTCTAATATAGCACTATTGTTGATGATAATTTGTATTTTAAGTAGTTTGTCATGTGACCATGTAAAATAGGCAAATAATTGCAAGAACAGAATGTTCTGAATGCTGCAGGTACTAAATTAACATTTTTGTCTTGGAGGGTTGTATAAGAACAATATTTAGTAGACTAAAATAATTTGTTTTCCTGCTCTGAGGCACACAACCTTTTAAAGTACATGCAGCACAAATATAGGTTTCTGTATGAATTGCAAATGACCTTTTAAGGCTTTAAGCTGTAGCTTATCAGTAGTATACCTCTTGTAACATCTTTACAAAGTTTATTACTTTTGACTATGTTTCATCCACCTTTCTTTAACTATTTAGCATTCTTTTAAAGTAGCAGACCTACTAATCCATGCATTTTAGAATGTTTCTTCTGTTGAAGGGAAAAGCTCATTAGAAAAAAAATATTGTGGCATTATTGATTCTTTTTCAATTTAATTTTAAATTCTTCATTCAGAAATAAATACTGTTAAAGTAAATGATACAACACATCGAGTTTAGTTAGTAATTTTAGGGGCCTATTTGTGTAGCAAAAATTATTGCAATCATTTCTCAAGATTCACTAGAGCTGATGAAGCCAAACAATGTAATGCTTAATGGTTAATTCCACTTTCATACAAACATTGCTCATACAGAACCATTTATTGCACCTAGTAGTTCTGGCTGGCATTAGAACTGAGTATTTAAATATTAAAAAAAAAATTATAATTTCAAGTCACTATGCTTTAAGTATGTATACTCACATGAACAGGAAAATATTAAAATATTATTTCCTGTATTCCATAGCTGCAAAGAGTTGAGGTCAGGAGGTTAGTACTTTGAGGCTTTTCAGCTTTTGAGATGATGTGGCCTTTCTGTCACTCCGTGAGGAGCTGAAGTCACAGAGACTACACAGCCCAAGTCTGTCTGCTGTGTATTTCAAAATAAAAAGCTCCAACAAAAGCTATTGCTTAACTTTGTCAAAAATTATTGTAGACTTCATATAAATGACCTGATGCACCAACATCTCTGTGCTCGCGCACAAGTGGGAAAGGATTTTCACTTAATGACAAGTTGCAAGTTGCTTTCAACCACGTAGCAATGAAAGGCTCCCCATGTTTATAACAATATAAACTTGTGTATTTTTAATAAAGAGTTATCTCAAGGTAGCTATTCCATTTTCTTTAGACTTTCCATGGAACAACAAACTNCTGTTAGACTATTTTTAAAAATTTAGGTAACATTTTAGCAGTTTTCATCTTCTAACAAGGAAAGTCATAGATCTGTTGGAGTGAGTCTAGAGAAGGGCTGCAAAAATGATCAGAGAGCTAGAACACTTCCTATGTGAAGACAGGCTGAGAGAGTTGGTCTTGTTGAGCCTAAAGAAGAGAAGAATCCAGATAGACCTCATAGCAGCCTTCTTGTACTTAAAAGGGGGCTAGAAGAAAGATGGGGAAGGGCTCTTAATTAGGGACTGCAGTGATAAGATGGGAGGTAAAGTTTTTAAGCTGAAAAACAGGAGATTTAGATTAGGTGTTAGGAAGAAATTCTTTAGTGTGACGGTAGTGAGGCACTGGAATTGATTGGGCAGGGAAGCTGTGGATGTCCCATCCTTAGACGTGTTCAGTATCAGGTTGGATGGGGCCTTGAGCACCCTGGTCTTGTGGATGATGTCGCTGCCAATGGCAGAGGGGTTGGAGGTGGATGATCTTTAAGATCCCTTCCAACCCAAACCGTGGTATGATTTTATGGTTCTATGAAAGTTCTGCCCAGTGGTGTAGCTGCTGAACAAGGCCTAACTATCTATTTAGGTCTCATTCCTTTACATAAAATTTGTGGAAAAAAAAGCCACCACACAGCATTCTGCCACTGTCAGTTTCACATGCTACTAAAGGCATCATCCACAGCGGAAAGGAATTTGTTTTCCATTCTGCTATTATAAGCTGGCAGAATGATATTTTACAGCTCACATGCCACTGCATTGATAACCACAGTTTGGAAGCTGGTGGGTTTCATGCTGGGCCAGTTCTTGCATGACCTCAGGCTCTATTTCTGCCATTCTCTAATTTGGCACTGATTCTGCTTTAGGGTATCCAAATAATTTGCAGACATTACTTAGATGTTTAAGACTCTTGAATCCATTGACTGGTTGAAAAAAATAAAAGTATTACACTAGTTAGCTCATTTTCAACATAACAGTAGAATATATATCTAGAGACATTTTCATTAAAAATTCAAATTAGTTGCTCTTTCTATAGGGTTTCCCTCTAATATAGCACTATTGTTGATGATAATTTGTATTTTAAGTAGTTTGTCATGTGACCATGTAAAATAGGCAAATAATTGCAAGAACAGAATGTTCTGAATGCTGCAGGTACTAAATTAACATTTTTGTCTTGGAGGGTTGTATAAGAACAATATTTAGTAGACTAAAATAATTTGTTTTCCTGCTCTGAGGCACACAACCTTTTAAAGTACATGCAGCACAAATATAGGTTTCTGTATGAATTGCAAATGACCTTTTAAGGCTTTAAGCTGTAGCTTATCAGTAGTATACCTCTTGTAACATCTTTACAAAGTTTATTACTTTTGACTATGTTTCATCCACCTTTCTTTAACTATTTAGCATTCTTTTAAAGTAGCAGACCTACTAATCCATGCATTTTAGAATGTTTCTTCTGTTGAAGGGAAAAGCTCATTAGAAAAAAAATATTGTGGCATTATTGATTCTTTTTCAATTTAATTTTAAATTCTTCATTCAGAAATAAATACTGTTAAAGTAAATGATACAACACATCGAGTTTAGTTAGTAATTTTAGGGGCCTATTTGTGTAGCAAAAATTATTGCAATCATTTCTCAAGATTCACTAGAGCTGATGAAGCCAAACAATGTAATGCTTAATGGTTAATTCCACTTTCATACAAACATTGCTCATACAGAACCATTTATTGCACCTAGTAGTTCTGGCTGGCATTAGAACTGAGTATTTAAATATTAAAAAAAAAATTATAATTTCAAGTCACTATGCTTTAAGTATGTATACTCACATGAACAGGAAAATATTAAAATATTATTTCCTGTATTCCATAGCTGCAAAGAGTTGAGGTCAGGAGGTTAGTACTTTGAGGCTTTTCAGCTTTTGAGATGATGTGGCCTTTCTGTCACTCCGTGAGGAGCTGAAGTCACAGAGACTACACAGCCCAAGTCTGTCTGCTGTGTATTTCAAAATAAAAAGCTCCAACAAAAGCTATTGCTTAACTTTGTCAAAAATTATTGTAGACTTCATATAAATGACCTGATGCACCAACATCTCTGTGCTCGCGCACAAGTGGGAAAGGATTTTCACTTAATGACAAGTTGCAAGTTGCTTTCAACCACGTAGCAATGAAAGGCTCCCCATGTTTATAACAATATAAACTTGTGTATTTTTAATAAAGAGTTATCTCAAGGTAGCTATTCCATTTTCTTTAGACTTTCCATGGAACAACAAACTTTTGTTAGTTCACCTAAAGTTCCTTCAAAAAGTTTCTGAAAAAAATTGTGAGGATGAGAACAGAGAGCAACAAATTGCAGAAAAACTCTTAACCAACAAGCCCTCAGTTTAGGATGTGCTCTAGAAAGACTTGGTGTCATGCTCCCACTATCATAATCTTCCCAGTAAGTTAAGTGTCAGATGCTCTCACCATTTTTCTATGGGTGTGGGTTAAGGTCTACACACTGTAGACCTATGGTTAGACTTTTTTTATAAAGGAAGGCATTCTACACCATATGAATGGGAAACATATCTTAGGAAAAAAAATAAAAAGAAGAGAAGAAACCCTTGTTTCCTCTTCTCCTTCTGGATATCACTCATCTGCAGCGGCAAAAATGCAATCAAGGATCTTGTGGATAAGTTGCATACTAATGAGATGATTTTGGTGAAAAGTGATCCCACAGTGTAGAGGGAAGACTGCTTCATCCCTCTAAACATTCAGCAATAACCACTCATGATTTAATGAATGTATCTCCGATCTCTGCTTAGCAAATGTTATGACAGTCATGTCACAGATTTTCAGTTTAGAGTGTATGAAGGAAGATATGAAACTGAGATGTGTGTGGAATAAAAAGTAAACCACTCATTCAATGAGTACATAAACTATTTACTGGGAAAGACAAAAGATAAATTGAGTTAAAATTTCTTTGTCTCTAGTCTATTAAATAATCACCTTCTTCTGCCAAATATTAAAATATTAGAATTCAAATCACCATCAGTGCAAATAAAACTGTGACCTGTAATCACCTTAGAGAAAGTAGAAGAATGCTAAGGTAGTAATATTCTGGGGTTTTGCCAAAATAGTATCATATTCTAGTTAAATTGACTATACCAGCAGCATTAATATGAAGTAGCTCACTAAAACATTACTTTTCCAACAGCTTCTTATATTTCCAAAGATCAAAGTTAATGCCTTTATAGTAATTCCACCTATTTAGCATATTTGAGTAAAAAGTGCATACAACAACTATTCTAGTGATTGCCTGAAATTACATAATCTTGTTTAAAAAGGCAAAAAGTCATGCAAGATATTTCTGATCTTTAGATTCCAGAAATAGTGTCAAGACACTGCATGGCCTATAAGCACAGGAGTTAATGACTGCAATAAATCTGACTGTGTGTTGAATAATTAATTTTAATAGGTCTTACAAGCACTTCTCCTCCTCCCTTTTTCCCAATACATAGCCAAAGCTGCTCTGCTTCGGCTGTGAAGCAATGCAAAGGAATAAAAGCAAAACAACAACAACAAAGAAAACCCCCAACTCTCCCACATCTTATCTTATTCTGTTCACATTTAACGTAAGGGCAGGTAATGAAATAATTTCTCATCACATATTTCCTCCTTCTTTGAATAACTATTTCCAACTGATTGCTGCTCAAGGAAGTCTTACTTTGCTTTGGCATTGAGCAGAAATTCTGTAGTTTCTACCATGAACTCTACAGAGCATTTGTTCATTTCTCTTATATGCTTAGTCAACATTTCCATTGTAAAGTTTTTGTTCTTATTTGAATTTCCTATGTCAGAGTCTCCTGTCTAGTACATTTTCCCCTGTGTTTACTAATTATCTGTCTTTTCTTATTTTCTTGACCTTACATATGGCATTCTTATTTTACAGGATTCCTGTTCCATGCACAATGGGTCACCACAAAAAAAAAAAGCGTTTCTCAAGGTACATAAACAAGCTTAAGCATTTGCCACTTATCTGATGCTTCTATGAGGTGTCTCAGCAAGATATTCTTATAGCATCTGGTCTGAGAATGCAGTTCCTGGATCACTTCTGTAAACAAGGTACTTAACAGACATCAGGAATAAAATAACTGTTTCTGGTTTGTTTGGGTTTTTTTTGTCCAGTGAGAGTACTTTTCTCACTCTCTCTCTGTGTCATTGTTCTCTTAAGATATATCTCTTCCGTCATTCACAACTTGCCTTTTTGTCACTTGGAGTAATTTGCTTCAAAGATAGTTACTGATGATTTTACTTTCTGGAGACTGAGGGAAATGATCTCCAAATTCTTAATTTGTCTTAGCCATTTTTCCAGTTTACAGATGTAGGAGACCTTCTTGGGAGTAGTAACAGCCATAAAACGTATTGCAGTCAACCATGTACTTGCTGTTCTAGAAATGGAAAAAGAGCAGTAAACTTTGTCCAATGGAAAACATAATAACATGTAGAGATTAAATATGCCCAAAAAAGTAGCAGAAGAGGAAAGAAGAATGTACAGAACATTAAAAAGTACTTGAGAAAATTAAAGACTTAACTTCAGGCAGGCCAATGGCCTGGAAGTGATCCTTTATAAGTGGCTAAAAGCAAACACTTTATTTCTTTATGGTAATCCTGTTTACATAAAGAAAGATAAAATTTATGCACGACTCATTATACCAAGGATTTGAAAATTAAATTTTAATTGAAATCTGATAACATCATTACCAATGTAAAAAGAAGTCATACAATCATACACACAAAACCAAAACAACTCTCAATCTTTAAAGTGCACATTAAAAACAAATTATGTCCTCAAAATAGGTAATATAATACTGCTTTTCGGTTTTGCACACTGCTTCTACTCGTGTTTCATAGCACATTTTGAAAATTCTGTAAGCTTCAAAAGGGCCAGCTGGAAATAATTTAATCTTCATTTAAAGAGTAAAGAAAAGTAGCACTAACAATTTACAAATATACCTTCTACTATTTTTTAACCTGAAGAACCACTTAAAAAATCATTAAAGATTTAACAACTTTGCAGTACTCCATTTGTCCATGATTACAGAAAAATTAATTGCTAAATAAAAACAATCATATGATTTGTTCATTATTCATCAGTTTTTACCTCATCCTCACTGATATACACTGACATTTGTTCTTGTATCTGGTGGTATGACTATATGGTTTTACAATTGTGACAGTTATTTGGGGCAGTTTCTATCTCCAAGATGTTGTGCCACATAAACACAAAAACATCTGTAGACTTTTGCTTGAAAAAGTATCATCCTGCAAAAGCATCAGAAAATTATAAGTATTTATGGCAAGTTTTCTTTTGAAATATAAATATGACTTTTATATTGTATCTGTTCTCAGTGGTGCTTTTTTCCCTGGAATGGAAAATTGGGAAAGTGATGGTAGTTGATATGATCCTGTTTGATCATCTGTACTGTAGTTCTTATGCAAATTACTGGAGTTTACTTCTATTGTGTCTCTCTCTTTATTCTCTTTACAATACACCAGCCATAACTTTTCAATCTCCATTCAGAAAAACCTTCTTGTGTATTCTAATCATCCTGCGCATGGCTTACACTATTGCGCTGCATCCTTCCAGAGTTGTAATATACCAAATAGTATTCCAGATGAGGGAAAATCACTGTTTTATATAGACACAAATTATTTTCTGCTGTTTTCCCCACCACGATCCTAATGCATCATTACATTTTGTTTATTGTTTTTACTGTTGTTTTACATGGCCCAGATAACAGTGCCAGACCTGGACCATTAGAGAGTTTCTCTCACAGCATTATATTCACTTTATTATTCCTTCTTGATATTCCTGCAGTGTATATCTCACTTTCTGATGTTGCTGTTGTTGATATTGGTTTTTCCTCTTTACAGAACAACATGGAGTAAAGAATTTTTTTTTTTTTATAATTCTTTGCTAGAATCTAGTGCCTCTTTACATTCTTATTTGTTATCAATTATATTGCAAGAAATAAAAAAGGACGTCTGTAGCTTTTGGTTTTCCTCTGGGTGTGTTTTATATTTAGGTGTCCATTATGCTTAGGTGCCTAGTAATTACAAAATGTCCAACAGCTGGATTTATAAAGGATGTGTGTCCTAGAAGTTTCTCTTCCTTATATATGCCTATGCATAAACCTGTTACACATCAGTCAGAAAAAAAGCTACAAAGCTTTTTACCTCATATACTATCTGTTAGTGGTGTTTGAATATTAGTTGCTGACAAATAACGTAGATTTAAAATTGAAAATAATTGATCTTTAGCTCATGTCCTATAGCAGAGGTGTCCCTCTGGGCCATGAAATAGCTAATTTATTACTAGGACCTTGAAATTATTGCTCTAATCCCAACAAGGTGAAGCAGACTGTTATAAAACTATCAGATGAGATTTTACGTGCCATTTCAGTATGTGAGGTAGAGGACAAGGCAGAAGCAATACCTTGCCACTCTAAAATGGATTATCCAAACTGGATGAATTGCTCACAATGCACTTAAGGGAATATTATCCCACTAAGGATAGCGGTAAAACATCAGGTGCCATGATTTTGCAAGGAAATTCCTTTACAAAAGCTTCACTCACATGAAATTGAAAGAATCCAAACAGTGGCTTATTTTATATAGAAAGGCATAACAATTGTCCAAAATGCAGGTTTTCTTGCTTTTGTATTCTTCTTCTTTAAATCTCTCTTCTGAATTGTTTGTCTCTTTCTGGAGCAGAAGACTTGTTCCTTAGCCCATCTCTTTCTTGCCACCCAGCTATGAAAAATGCTACTTGCTTTCTTCCTGTTTGTTTGACTGTAAAACTAAATTAAATTAAAGAACAAACCATATACAAAATCATCAAAGCATACTGATGTCTGTCTTGCCTCTGCCATCCCATTGGCAGTGTCTCACTAAACATGTAATAAAAAACTTTGCATCTTACTGCTTTCTACTGAGAGGTGCCTGACACTGCTATTACTTTCACCATGCATAGAACATACAGTTTTACAGCTAAGAGGTGCCAAACCACTGAAGATTTTGGCAAACCAAAGTAACATTTTGCATATTTGCACTAAGTTCATCACAGTAACAGCTGCTCAGACAGATTTCTGAGTCTTTTGTGCCACTAGTGCTCCATGTATTTCTGTCCCTGGAAATCCTTTCAAGAGGAGAACATACCAGCTGTTACTTCTGGCCACTGGAGCAGCAACAGTCTTTTCTCATCACCTCAAATTAAATAACTGAGGAAGGCAGCTAAATCTAAACTGAGGAAGAGCTTCCATTTCTAAATCAAACTGATAAAATTACATTATTTCAATGGAATTTTCTCAGTCTTCATTGAAAAAAAATTTAAAAGGATTAAAGTGATTATGACTGGGTTTCATTTTTTGTTACTCAAAATAGATAGCCAATGTCCTTTTCAACAGATGTCCTTTCAACAGATAGTCAATGTCCTTTTTATAGCCTCTCATTATACACTCAAATAAATCACTGGCACAACACCCAACATCGATATAGTTCCTCCCACTGCATGGGGGGATCATGTTTTTGATCACCTGAGGAACCTGAACATATACAAGTCTATGGGACCTGACAAGATGCATCCCAGAGTTTTGAGGGAGTTTACTGATACAATGGCTAGGACACTCTCTATGATATTTTAAAAGTCAAGACAGTCAGGACAAGTCCCTGGTGACTGGAAGAAAGGCAACATTGTGCCTACTCTTAAAGTGGGTAGAAAAGATGACCCTGGAAAGAGCTGACCTGTCAGTCCCACAATGTACCTGGGAAAATCATGGAACAAATCCTCCTAGAAATTACTCTAAAGCACATGGAAGACAGGAAGATGATTAGAGATAGCCAGCGTGGCTTCTCTAAGGGAACATCCTGTCTGACCAACTTAGTGACTTTCTGTCATGGGATAACCACATCAATGGACAAGGGAAAAGTAATGTATGTAATCTATCTGGGCTTCTGTAAAGCCTTGGATGTGGTCCCTCACAATATCCTACTCTCTAAATTGGAGAGATATGGATTTGATGGGTGGACTGTTGGATAAGGAATTGTTTGGATTGTCATATTCAGAGAGCATTGGTCAACAGCTCAATATCCAGATGGGGATCTGTGACAAGTGGTGTCCTTCAAGGATCTACAGTGCAATTTGTGGTGCTTAATATCTTCATCAATGATATAGCCAGCAGGTTTGAGTACACCCTCAGCACGACTGCAGATGGCACCAAGCTCAGTGGTGCAGTTGTCGCACTGGAAGGATGGGATGTTATCCAGAAGGACCTGTACAAGCTGGAGAAGTGGGCCTGTGTAATCTTCATGAGACTCAACAAGGCCAAGTGCAAGGTTCTACACCTGGATCAGGGCAATCATTGGTTTAAATACAAACTTGGGGGTGCTGATTGATGAGAGGCTTGACATGAGTTGTCAATGTGTGCTTGTGGTCCAGAAGTCCAACCATATCCTGGGCTGCATCAAGAGAAGCACAGCCAGTAGGTCGAGGGCGGTTGGAGAACAAGTCTTATGAGGAACAGCTGAGAGAGCTGGGGGTTTTTAGCTTAGAGAAGAGAAGGTTGATGGGAGAACTTATTATTCTCTACAACTACCTGAAAGGAGGTTGTGGAGAGGAGGAAGCTGGGCTTTTCTCCCAAGTGATAAGGGACAGGACAGGGGGGAATGGCTTCATGTTCCACTAGAGAAGGTTCAGGCTGGACATCAGAAAAAAATAGTTCATAGAAAGGGTCAATGGGCACTAGAACAATCTGCCCAGGGCAGTGGTTGTGTCACCATCCCTGGAGGTATTTAAAAGATGAGTGGATGAGGTGCTGAGGGACATAGTTTAGTGGTTATAGCAATGGTTGGACTCCACAATAATGGAGATCTTTTTCAACCTAGTGATTCTGTGATTCTTACCCTCTGCTCCACTCTTGTGAGACCCTACTTGGAGTGTAATGTCCGGATCTGGAATTTTCAACATAAGAAGGATATGGAACTGTTGGAAGGGGGCCAGAAGATTGTGTTGAAGTTGATCAAGGGGCTGCAGCACTTCTGTTATAAGGACAGGCTGAGGGAGTTGTTCAGTTTGGTGAAGAGAAGGCTCTGGGGAGACCTTATAACAGCTTTCCAGTACCTGAAGGGGGCTACAAGAAAGCTGGAGAGTGACTTTTTACAAGGGTGTAGTAATAGGATGAGGAAGAATGACTATAAATTGGAGAGGGGAAGATTTACACTAGACATTAGGAAGAGATTCCTCATGATGAGGATGGTGAGACACTGGAATATGTTGTTCAGGGAAGTTGTGGATGCTTCCTCCCTAGCAGTGTTTAAGGCCAGGTTGGATGGGGCCTTTAGCAGACTGATCTAGTGGAAGATATCTCTGCACATGGAAGGGGGGTTGGAACTAAATGATC
>WAAB01022760.1:0-22958 GCA_013389865.1 Piaya cayana
TATCACTACAAGCCTTTGGAAACTCTCCAAACTCTCCCCAGCTTTCTTGTTACTGGAAGGTCACTCAATGGTCTCCTTGGAGCCTTCTCTTCTCCAGGCTGAACAACTCCAACTCTCTCAAATACATTTCAGATACACACCATGCCTGGTCGGGCATGCCAGGGACTCTGTTCTTTAAGAAAAAATTATAAGATCCCTGCAAAGGCATTGCAAAGTCTTCTCAAGACTTCTGCATGTGTTGTTTGGGTTTTTTTCCCCCTTTCATAATAGACAAGGAAGATCATCAAGGCTCAAAGCCCAATGGCTGAAGCAATGATCAACTTGCCCTTCTGCCTAGTCCCCCATTTTAACAAATGCAAGACCCCGTATTGAGAACCAGGGGTTCCTCCTAATGTGCCTGCACTACGTGCATCCCTGTCCTCACATTAAACTCTTGCTAGTGGCCAAGCCACCATAACACCATGGAAGGCAGCAGGGTGATGGGGAAAGCCTTTGCAGTAGCTTGCCACATAGCTGCTTCTATCCAAGTTTTCGGTCACGCGTCTGCCACCATTCCCCTGGTGAATCTGCACATGTGGGAAGTTCTGACATTCCAGGTCGCTCAAAGAGTGCAGCAATCCTTTGGGGATACACAGCAGACACTTCCAAAACTTCCTTTTATTTTATTATTACATAAACAAAAGTCTGTCTCCAACTTTAAACTGCGTTTTACTGTGGGAGGGAAACAGTGATCAGCAAACGGCACAGGGTTCTGCCTCTGAGGCAAGGGCTCCAAACAATCTGTTTAAATCACATCAGAAACCTGAGATCGATGTGGAGATGAGGAGTTGGAAAAATGCCACAAGCATCCCAGAAATATGCACAAAAGGCTGGTGCACTTCTGGAACCGGGATATACCTCTGGAACCAGCCTCCGCAGCACACAGTGGAATTTAATAACTGGAAGACAGAGAGAGAGAGAGGCTCCAAGTGGAAGTTTCATCAGCTCTAGGCTCTTGGGAATGAGGATTTATGCATTATAAATGAGAAGAAGGCAGGGGAAGACTGACAGCAGCTAGAAGTTTATTAGAAATCCCACCCAGGAGAACTTCACTCAGAACCAGAAGATTCCACCTCTCTTCCTGATGGATATTTCAGAAGGGATGAATCGCAAGCGCGCAGGATGCACAAAAGGACTCCAATAAAAAAACAATAGTCTGATGCAACCGGCGCCTGCTCCGGCTCTCGGTCGCACAGTGAGCTATTGTGGCTCTCCGCACTAACGTTGTTTTAATCGAATCCAGACAAGAGCACACACACCAATTTAAACAAGACTGGAGGAGTCTATTTTGTTACACTGCTGCAATCTCTTTGTGCTGACAGGACTACAATCAGGCAAATTCCTTCCCTCTTGCATAACACAGGTAGTCTGGATGAGACGTGATAACTCAGCAGTTTATTTTAGCCAGGGCAATCCTGCAGGCGAACGATGCCCTTGCACAGAGCCGTGTACTCCACTGCTTGCTACACACTTGCAGGCAAGGAAACTACATCAAATAAAGTGTGTGCAAGCCTACTACAAGCTGGTGATTTGGTTTTTTTCCAAGCAACTGATCAAATAATAGTGAAAACACAAAAGAATTCACTGATATCAAAATGAAAATACATCATCTCTGGTACTCTCCTGGAGAAGAGGAGGCTGAGGGGAGACCTCATTGCTCTCTCCAACTACCTGAGAGGAGGTTGTGGAGAGGAGGGAGCTGGGCTCTTCTCCCAAGGGACAGGGGATAGGACAAGAGCGAATGGCCTCAAGCCTCACCAGGGGAGATTTAGGCTGGACATTAGGAAAAAAACTTTCACAGANCCACATACAAGACAACTAACTCCTGTGTTTCCAAATACTCATCCCATACTGGTCAGAACAACCCTGCTCATTTAAACTCTCCTCAGCAGGGCTACCCACGTGCATTCCTTGTCATCTCTGCCTAGCAGAGAAAGTAGTAACAAAATCAAAGCAATTCTTTGAGAAGGTGTGATGGGGCTGCAGGAAATGCACCACAGGTTCCTCACTACAAACCTTGGCCAGCTTTTCTCTGCACCTGCTTATTTGCACCAGGACATCACTGTAAAGTTGAAACCTGCACTCTGCAAGTCACCCTAAACACTTAATCGAGAAGAATGAGGCAGAAATATTCCCCTGACAACGAGAATGCTTTGTGAAACGTTACTGAAGTGCATTCACTGCTGTTACATCAAATTAACTTGATTACTCTAAGCTGTACTCTGAAAGATTCGTCTTCAAGGAATCAAATCAAACACAGTGAATTTGCATTTCATAGAACTCCTGTATTAAAAGTAACGGCATATAATTTTTAATTACATCTCTGTATCAGTTTTCAAATAAAGAAAAAGATCATCATTTTGTCACCTGTCACCAAAGCACCTTCTGAAGAACCAATATTTGGATCAAGTGTTTGTTAAATATATTTTATTACTGTGAAATCAGCTGAATAGGATTGTTCCCCCAGTTAAAACCACCCAAGCCTCACTGCTCTCTGGTCAGAACTGAAGAGCATGCATAGCTTCTACAGAGCCTGCAAAAACGCTGCTGAGCTCATGGGTGACGGACTGGAGTGGAGCCAGCATATCCCAATAACACAGCAATCCAGCAACCCCCTACCAGGACCACTGAAAGTGGGAATCATGAGTGCATCAATACATTCACCTCCCACATGAGGACAGGCTGAGAGAGTTGGGGTTGTTCAGCCTGCAGAAGGGTCCAAGGAGACCTTACAGCGACCTTCCAGTGCCTGGAGGGGCTACAAAAAAGCTGGGGAGGGGCTGTTCACAAAGGTTTGTGGTGACAGGATGAGGGGCAATAGGTATAAACTGGAGAGGGGCAGATTTAGACTAGACATAAGGAAGAATTTCTTCACAATGAAAGTTGGGAGGCCCTGGAACAGGTTGCCCAGAGCAGTGGTGGCTGCCCCATCCCTGGAGGGGTTCAAGGCCAGGTTGGATGGGGCTTGGGCAGCCTGATCTATGTGTCCCTGCCCATGGCATGGAGGCTGGAACTGGATAGGCTTTACGGTCCCTTCCATACACAACTATTCTATGATTCATATTCAAATGAGTTACAAGGAACCAGATAAGTGGCAGTGGAGTTGCATGACCAATGTCAACCATTACTCCCTCTGTACTCGGCANTACCTGACAGGAGGTTGTGGAGAGGAGGGAGCTGGGCTCTTCTCCCAAGGGACAGGGGACAGGACAAGAGGAAACCGCTTCAAGCTCCACCAGGGGAGATTTAGGCTAGAGATTAGGAAAAAAATTTCACAGAAAGGGTCATTGGGCACTGTCAGAGGCTTCCCAGGGAGGGGTTGAGTCACCTTTCCTGGAGGTGTTTATGGGACGGGTGGACAAGGTGCTGAGGGACATGGGTTAGTGATCGATGGGAATGGTTGGACTCGATGATCCGATGGGTCTCTTCCAACCTGGTGATTCTATGATTCTATGATTTCCCACCCATCAGAGATTCACCTCGTGCATACAAACAGGCAGCTGTAACTCAAGGGAAGCTGTCAGGAATAACTCATGCCCCACTTGTTTAAATGTGGTTGACAGGTTTAAATGGTCAATGAAAAACAAAACTAACACAAATAAAACTGCTGAATGACAATACGAAGCAGAAGTACAAACAGTAGGAAGGTAATGAAGGAGAAAACCCCAAGTGCAGCCACCACCTAAGTGTGCATTGCTCTTACAGCTGTATTTTTAGCTGAACTGGCAAACTCCAGCCACAGAGTACATGCAGGGTTTGTAACACAAAAGAAGGATTAATTTGGGAGACGCTGCTGAGAATAGCTACTGGATGTTGTGTCTCCCCCAAGCAGAGTATCGTCTTTTCAGTTTATTTCCCCTCCTTAAGTAAAATATATAAACAAACAGTCCCTCCCTAAAATAAGAATTTGAAAGTCACAAAACAAAGTTAAAAAGGAAATAATTCTGGAACTATGTTTATTCACACAGCCAAACCATTTCTGAGATTCCTTCCACTTCCTCCATATCTAACACTCAGATGACCTCCAGCCCTGACACAACACACTGATCAACCCCATCCTCTGTACACGGCAGCTGTGGTTTCAGGCTCCAGGATGGATCCACAACACGGATCCCTTTTACCCAGGACGCAGCATCTCCACCCGCCCTGGAGATGGACGATGTGTTGCTACGCAGGGAGCAGACCCCAAGGATGCGATGGCTCCTGCGCTGGCTGGTTGCACAATGGCACTGGCCACCTTGTGTGAGGGGTTCCGTGTCCTTGGCTAGGGATGCCAACAAGAAAGTCACAGCCAGCCTCTCTGCTGGAAAAGTCCTACCCAAGTTGATTTACCTTTCACCTGCTTTAAGCCTGTGATCCTTAGAGTCTCTGAATTTATACAGCAGTTTATTAGAACGTCTGTAAATGAAAACAAGTCTGCTGAGAGCTAGCTTTGAGTCTCCAAGTGTGTCAGAGCACAGAGTCAGAGAACCAGAACAGCTGAAAGCCACCATAACAGGGGATGTTCTAAGACGTCTTCTACTGCCCTTCTCCACTTTATCATCCGCATCTCTCATTACATCAGGAAAAAATATTTCACGGAAAGGGTCATTGGGCACTGGAACAGGCTGCCCAGGGAGGGGGTTGAGTCAGTCACCTTCCCTGGAGGGGTTTAAGGGACAGGTGGATGAGGTGCTGAGGGACATGGTTTAGTGACTGACAGGAATGGTTGGACTCGATGATCCGGTGGGTCCTTTCCAACCCAGTTATTCTATGATTCTATGAAAACAAAGAAGGGCTACAACCACCCCAGCTACAAAACCAGAGAACTAACTTCCAGTCACATAAGTAGCTACTGAGGATCTCCAGCCCATCACTCAAAGCTCCCAGCACAAAGGATCTAGACACCTGGGTCAGGAGACATGACTGCAAACAGGTATCTCATGCCAAGCCCTGAACCAGGCTGCCTCTGGCCCTTCACATTCACTTCAAATGCCGTATCACCATCCAGTTTAGCAACTTGTACTTCACCAAATAACACAGCATGACAGATTAATCATAACTTAGATGCAACATGCCCATAAAATCCAGAACATATGTAATGAATTCTTTCATGCATTCAAGTGCTAAACTGCCCCGATGAAATGAATTTTGCGATTTGTCACTTGTTACTCAACGGATTTGCTTGCTCACCATTACCTCACGTCACTAAATCTACCCCGAGTGAATGACATTAAATAACATACAGTTAAATAAACACTATCCAAATGCAAGTCTGTTGACATGTCCCTTTGACTTGTTACCGTGTCTGAAATGAATTTATCCTCATCTTAAGAGTAATAAGTCTTTGCTTGCTGCTGATACTCAAATCCAGTTTTAAGATCGAAGGAGATACTACTACCACCGGCTGACAAGCAAGTAGAAGCCTTTCAAGTGACATAAAACAGACATGGGTAAAATGAGAATTTCTGTTGTTCCAAGGTTTGAATATTCCATAAATCATCTACTATTACGCTCCACATTTGGATCAAACCTGGCACTCTGCTTCATACCAAAGCAAGCCCGCAACAACCAGCTCCTCCGTCAGCTCACATCCCATATTTGATTTCTTTATCCTCTGCACAAACATTCTCAGACTTCGTGCTAATAACTAGCTGATTACATTTGAAACTTCCCTCAGGCTAAAAGTTATTACTGGGGAGTACAGGAATGTGTCTGGAATGCAAAAACAACTGGGGTGAAAATCAGTGGGCTCTGAGCTGGTATAAATAGATGGTTCGCTATGGAAACTCATCTCCTCTCAAAAAAAAAACCCACCCAAAACCACGAGACAGTGGCCCACTGCCTCCTCTAGTTAATGCTGGCAAACTGATCCAGCCAGGCTCCCAGCCCTCAGAAAGAGGAAACTCTTATCTACCCAAAATACAATTTAAATAATGTTTCTGTTAGCCAACTACCCTGAGTGATCTGTTGATCAATTGGTGTAAGAGACAGTTTCAGGACATGCCAAATATTTCACATTTTGGATGGAAATGGAGAAAAAAGTTCTTATGGAAGTGTTTTTCCACAGAAGGAGTTTATTGACAGAAAGTGTGAAAACTTACTTTAGTCCATGCAAATTCTGGTATCGCCCTCCACCTTGTAGAGTCCCAGCATCTTCAAGCAGAGCATAAAATGACAAGATCTATGCACACAGCATGAAGCTCTTTTCCCATCCCCTCTGCATCACAGCACATGGCAAGGAAGGAGCCCTGCACAATCTCTATACAAACAGATCCTGGTACTGATGGAAATCAGGGGATTGGCCCCCACAGCTTGATTTTGGAGCATGTCGGGGCTCATCCAGAATGGCCTGAAATCCCATTCCCCACCTCCTGGAGCATCCCAGGACTCATCCGAGATGACCCAAGAAAGAAGAGGAGGTTGAGGGGAGACCTCATTGTTCTCTATAACTCCCTGAGAGGAGCTTGTGGAAAGGAGGGAGCTGGGCTCTTCTCCCAAGGGACAGGGGACAGGACGAGAGGGAATGGCCTCAAGCTCCACCAGGGGAGGGTCAGGCTGAATATTAGGAATAAATTCTTCACAGAAAGGGTCACTGGGCACTGGAACAGGGGAGGGGGTTGAGTCACCAACCCTGGAGTTTAAGGACCGGGTGGACGAGGTGCTGAGGGACACAGGTCAGTGATTGATGGGAATGGTTGGACTCAATGATCCAGTGGGTCTCTTCCAACCTGGTGATTCAGTGATTTTTGGGGCTTTGAGAAGGTGTGTGCTGTACGTACACAACTGAAATTCCTTCTCATTTAAGTGTGGAGTTACTAGAAATCACTTCAAAGTAAGGTGTAAATGACACTGAGAAAAGCAAAGATGACAGACAGTTCAGGTCTCCGGAAAAATTTTGTGAAAGCTGCGTATTTCATTGTAACCATATCTGTGGAAAACAGCTCAAAAGAGACCCTAAAAACATAAAAATCAAGTAAAAGCACAGCAACAAAAGACATAACCCCTCCTCAGTTGAATCTTAAAACGGGGCCCACAGCTATACAGGGCAAAATTGAAAGAAATCTAAAGGCAAGTATTGCCCTGCCCCCATATTTGCTTCCATGTGGCCATTGCCATTTGCTGTCAGAACTCTGCTGGAATCGGAAGGAGCCCCCCTCCGGCCTGATGGCTTTGTACTCCTACCAACTCGCTTGCCTGATGGAGTCTGTCATGATTTATTTGAAGATCCAAGCACTCAAAAAGCAAAATTCCTCAACAAAGAACAAAGTATTTCATGGGATTACTCTTTCCCTGAGGTCAGGGATCACAGTTTCTGAGAAAAACGATGAATCACAGTGGGTTCCACTTACTCAACTTTAAAAGTATTTTTTTTTAAATTGATAAAAAGCAATGATTTCTTCAAAAATAACTAAGAAACACTATTGTCTGACTGAGAAAAGGGATACAGTTTGTGTTACCCTCACACTTAAGTACACTATTTTATATAAAGAGAGCATTTTATAACCAGATACACATGCTAATGCCATTTTTTAGTATCACTGTGTGATAACCAACATCATCTCTTGCTGGTTTAGCAGCATCACCCTCTCTAGAATACATCCCATTCCACGGCCAGGGACACCTACTGGATCAGGGGCTCCAAGCCCCATCCAACCTCCAGGGATGGGGCAGCCACAACCTCTCTGGGCAACCTGGAAGGTCGCCCTAAGGTCTCCTCGGAGTCTTCTCTTCTCCAGGTTGAACAACCCCAACTCTCTCAGCCTGTCTTCATACGGGAGGTGCTCCAGCCCTACAGAACGATCATTTCTGCTGCAGGGAAAAATAAATTAAAAGTTGTACAAAAATAGGGAAGCCAGAAGTGATCGCATTATGCAGCTAAGAGTTTATGAAGATGACTTCACCAACTTCCCAGCGTGGAGCTGCAGCTCTGCTGAACAGAAAAAGGCCCACCAGGCTATACACACAGCTAGTGGCTTTTGTTCTACTCGAGACACTTCCCTAGGCTGGAAACCTCCACTCATATCTCTTAGGAAAAGGAATCTTCAACATGAACAGTACTACCCTCCTGCAGAGCAAAGAATCCAACTGAAAACAAAATTCTTGTGCTAAACCCATAATTCAATGTCTTTTTTCCGATCAGCTGCCTAGTCCCAAAAAGGACATTTTGATTCCTCATCGATCCAGGCCACTGGAATTTCACGCAAGAGTTCATTTGGGAAACTGGAATGGGAGCATATGAACTTGAAACTGAGAAAGGAAAGACTGTTCTATTGTTTCCTGGGTGGCTCCACAGAGTCATGGCCATCGACCAAAGGTATTGCAAACAGCTGGGAAGTGGCTTGTAGAATACAAATATACAGACTATGGATCACAGAATGGTTTGGGTTGGAAGGGATCTCAAAGCCCATCCAGCACCACACCTTCCATGGGCAGGGACACCTCCCACTGGATCAGGGGCTCCAAGCTCCATCCAACCTGGCCTGGAACACCTCCAGCCACCACTGCTCTGGGCCACGTGGGCCAGGGCCTCCCCATCCTCACAGAAAAACTTTTCTTCCTAAGATCTCATCTCTGTCTCCCATCTTTTGGCTTCAAATCGCTTCCCTTTGCTCTGTCCCTGCACTCCTTGATCAAGAGCCCCTCCCCAGCTTTCCTGCAGGCTCCAGTGGAAATTGTGTAGTGTTTCCTAAAAAGACTTTCTCAGATGAAGCCTATGCAATCTCTTTTTTTTTTTTAATTATAATTTATGAAGCTGCCACAACCTTAAGGAGCAAGCTCTGGTTTAAAAGGAGGTGTGCTTTTCATCTTTTATGTCAAAAGCATAGAAGTTGTTTACTTTAGATGAAAAGTGATTATTTTAAGCCTGCTCTCCCATTAGCCCCAAAGCACAAGCAAAGCATTTGTCTTTTCAGCTGGAGCAGCATGATGCACACACCCCAGGGCAGGGAAACCAGCAGGCACAGAAGCCCAGAGGTAAATTAAAAACCCTGGAGCTATGCTCAGTGAGGCCTCAATCTGATCTTTTGGTGTGCACTTGTGTTGCTTTAGATTGCCACTTTATCTGCTGGAGGGTACAACAAGTTCAGGAAAAGATTTCCCAGCTCTAACACAGAACTGTTCTGAGGACAATCACAGTAGCTATGCTTTGTTTGAGATAACACTGTGATCCCAGGAGTCAGCTGAGAAGCACATAACAGCACCAGAAAGCAAGTAAGAACTCATGGGGAAAAAACAGTATTACTGGAAGGCACAGAACAGCCACTGCTACCAACAGCAAATCAATAAAAACACTGGGTACCAAACCATAGAACCATAGAATAGCTTGGGTTAGAAGGGACTTTAAAGTCCATCCAGTTCCACCCCCTGACATGGGCAGGGACACCTCCCACTGGCTCCAAGCCCCATCCAACCTGGCCTTGAACACCTCCAGGGATGGGGCAGCCACCACTGCTCTGGACAACCTGGGCCAGGGCCTCACAAATCTCATGAAGAAATTCCTCCTTATGTCTAGTCTAACTCTGCCCCTCTCCAGTTTGTACCTATTGTCCTTCATCCTATCATCACAAGCCTTTTTAAACAGCCCCTCCCCAGCTTTCTCATAGCCCCTTTAGGTACTCGAAGGTCTCTTTAAGATCTCCTTGGAGCCTTCTCTTCTCCAGGCTGAACCACCCCAACTCTCAACCTGCCCTCGTACAGGAGGTGCTCCAGCCCTCTGATCATTCTGAAGGCTGAGCCCGTTTCTGCTCGATGCACTAAACAAGCTGGGCAGAAACACTGATTCTAGGAGGGGAGCATGCAACACAGAACCTGCCTTGAGAAACCAGCCCTTCTAGAAGGCTCCCACCTATCTGCTCTTTTCTGAGTAAAGAAACTTAGAGGACATCACCATCTTCTAGTCCAAAACAAAGACTCTGCTGACCTCCCCCGAGGCTCCTCGTGGCCTCTATTCTCTGTGACAGAACTTGTGATGAGTGCAGCACCCTGGCTATGCCCCCAGCCCAACTCCTCACGCTCTGGCAGCTGACAGTTAGCTCACAGCTCTTCAGACCCTCCACGGACGACTGCTGCTGAGGACAGACCCTTGTTGTGCTGGAAGCGCTGCCTCCAGAGGAACCCTCTGTCGTACTCCTCTCAAAATGAATACAGAAGATGCTCCTTTCCCTCCTTCTGCTTCTGTTTGTGACCAGATGGATCTGCACATCTCTATCTGCAAGCTTTTATCCCCTCTGTTTCTCTTATTCTAATGAAGAGACATTTTTGTAATTGCATTCTGAAATATTTTTCTTTTAAAAGGGGGGGATAAATCCATGGACTTGTGTTAAACCGAGCACAGAGTGGAACTTCCACGTCTAATGCTGTACTCAAGAGATAACACAAGGCAGGTGCAATGAGAGGAGCCAGAGCCAAGCTCCAAGCCTGGCAGTTTAATGGGAATCTCTTGGCAAGTTCTTCCCCAAGAGGCAGGTTAGACAGACATGGGGACACACTTCACAGTGACGAGTGGCAACAGCCTCTGAGGATCTCATCTCACATTGAATGCTGCTTTCTCTAGATCCTTTCTGCAAACAGCAAAGAAGGTTCTTTGACAGTGAGAGCTTAAATGGCTCAGACCAGCTCCAGCCTGCAAGCAGGAACATTCCCTGCTTCACCTCAGCCCACCCTTCCACCACAGAGAAGGGCCACAGACTGCATCAAGTGGGAGAAGTTTTGTGATGAAGTTCTGCAGCTGCATTGTGGAATCTCTCCTATGCAAGGAACCAGGTTTCACCTAAACATACACTAAGGAAAAGCCCAAGTCCTTGCAAAACAGCTAAAATCCTTCATACGATTTGCAGAAAGGGGGGTAGGAGACTGGAAGGCAGAGGCAGGCTCTTCTCAGAAGTGCACAGCGATGGAACAAGGTACGATGAGGTCAAGTTACAGACAGGGAGATTCATGACAACCAGTTGTAATTAAACCTCTTTGGAGTGTAAGTTTGGACAAGACACCCTCAGAGGTCCCTGAACAACCTGCGTTCTCCTGCGAAGGCAAATGTCTGTCACATAGAAAACTACAAAAGTTTTGTTTATTTCAAAGACCAGCTACCTGCCTGTTGGGTTTAGGTTTTCAGTGATCCAGCAGAAGAATACGCAGGCAGGAGGAAGTCTTCCAAATATCACTGTATTTCATTTATTTTAATTTAATTTAACTTCATGCGTCGATCTTCACAAAGCAAGGTCTTCCTAGAGGAACGTTTTCAATCCAGGTAAATCACAACTCATTGTGAATTTTGTCTGACTGACAAGAACTGTGGGAAAACACCACTCAGTAACCATCTGCACCACACAGAACTGTAGCCCTAAAAACACACCTGCACCTTAGAGCAAACTCTGGGTGCTGCAATAAATGTTATAAGCCTGAGTATTATTTAATTAAAAAAAAAAAATCTTGAGAATTCAGTTGAGAATTCAGTGTTTCCTTTGACATTTCTATTGCTATTCCTTCAGAAACAGAGTGTAATATGAAGTGTATCAGAAACTTCTCTGACTGAGAATCTCCACCATAACCTCATGTGGCCTTGGAAAATGCTGATCATGTATACTGAAACTATATTTATGCACCAAAAGCTTCACAAAACGCCTTCAGCAAGAGGCCTATGTGGGGCAAGACCTTGTAAATCACTCTTGATATTGCAGCAATAAACTGAATTTCAGGTCCTGTTGTTGAAAGAAGAAAGACTCAAGAGATGATCCAGTTCACTCGACTCCAAGTGTGAAGGTTACATCTGAAAAGCAACAATTTAAAATGCCGAAGCAGTTATTTTTATCACCCCCTCTCATGTAAATTTAAAGCAGGACAGAGCTACTGAAATCGTTAGGCACTAATGTTGTTGAAATGCAAAGGGAATCGATACTTTTTCCAGGAAGAGAGAGCACGGAAAGGCACCGAGCAGCTTCAAGTCTCCTTCACCTCTGCCAGCAAGAGCTTCGACCACATCCTGGATACTCAAAACACAAATTATCTCCAACACCTTACTCCTGCCAAATACACTAATTTTCCTCTCATCATCTCACAAGTCCCCAGCTCTCACATTCTCCGCAGCTCTTCCAATTTGAGTTAACATAATGAATTTAAAATATGCAGCATATTGAATTAAAAAAAAAAAAAAGCTGGGAACAGCTCTAACAGCTCTGAATCTGCAATACAGATTTTATTACTCCTTTACACAGCGAGGCAGAGCGTTCTTGCAGCCGCCTACTTCCCAGTTCAAAAGAACGCGAAGCTCTTATCAGGCATTCCCCTACACCCTGCCAGGTTGAACAAGAGTCCAGACCATAATTTGGTGGGTTGATTCTCGCTCTTCACATGTCCCTCCATAAACTTCCCACTCAGGCTACACATCACAGCAATATTCTTTCGGTAAACAGCTAGTTCATAGAATCATAGAAGAGCTTGGGTTGGAAGGGACCTTAAAGCACATCCAGTTTCAACCTCCTGTGATAGGCAGGGACCCCTCCCACTGGATCAGGGGCTCCAAGCCCCATCCAACCTGGCCTTGAACCCCTCCAGGGATGGGGCAGCCACAGCTTCCCTGGGCAACGTGTTCCAGGGCCTCCCCACTCTCCTTGTGAAGAAATGTCCAGTCTAAATCTGCCTCTCTCCAGTTTATACTCGTTCCCCCTCACCCTATCACAAGCCTTTGTAAATAGTCCCTCCCCAGCTTTCTTGTAGCCCTGTCAGGTACTGGAAGGTCACTCTAAGTTCTCCTTGAAGCCTTCTCTTCCCCAGGCTGAAACACCCCCCTTCTATTTTAACTTATAATTAAATCGGTTTCCTTCAGAAACTTGCAAAATTCTTGTGTGCTGAGGAAAAAAAAGGTTTTTTTTAAAAAAAAAACAACAGGGAAGGAGGAAACTGCAAACAGTGAAGTCATGTAAAGCCTTCATAGCAAAATCACTCTGAATTCAAATTTAATTGGAATATAGCAGCCTAGGAAATTATGGTTCTTGACCACAAACAAGCGAGGTAACGTTTAGTAACGCCAAACAAAAATCCCCTGGCCTCTCCAGCAGCACAGCCCGGGCTCAGAGCTTTCCAGCTATTTATAGACCCGGGGCACATATCACTACAATAGCTGATTGTGCTCTGCAGCTGTTTTGTATATCGAGAAGGGCAGGAAAGAACAGACTGCACTTTGATCTTTCCCTTTTTTGGAGTATTAAAACAACAACAAAAAAATGCCACTAGAAAAGACTCAATATTTTGAATCGCAGGGGTGGATGTTCCCAAAGCCACAGCTCTCCCTGCTCACAGAGGGCTCGGAGCAAACACGTTCTGTTGTTTACCATCATTATAAACAAGGGCTGCAGAAAATATTTATTCTACAAGCATGCAAACTATTTCACCTATCATGAAAGTATATGCCAAATCTAATTATAGGAGTCTCTACTCCCCAAAGCATCTGTTGTTAAGTGACACACGCATAAAATTAAGATTCAACCTGAATGTAACTGCATCGTAAATGAGCGCCGAGCATTTCCCTGGCAATAAAAGGAATTAAGCATTTCATGGCCTCAAGTTGTGCCAGGGGAGGTTTAGATAGGGTATTAGGAAAAATTTCTTTACTGAAAGAGGGGTGAAGCATTGGAACAGGCTGCGCAGGGAAGCAGTGGAGTCTCCATCCCTGGAGGGGCTGTAATCATAGAATCATAGAACAACCAGGTTGGAAGAGACCCACCGGATCAACGAGTCCAACTATTCCTATCAAACACTAATCATGGGACATGGTTTAGCAGACATGGTGGGGTTGGGCTGATGGTTGGACTGGATGAGCTGAGAAGTCTTTTCCAACCTTAACAATTCTATGACTTGCTCAAGATATCATTGTGGGATAAGAATTAACTACATACAGCCTGTAAAACCCACTGGTATTAAGGCTTCATAAACTGTACAGATGTATTTGAGCTAACACCGCTAAAGGTAGAAATAGATATTATTCACCAAGTCACATCAGCAATTCCTGCCTCACACAGTACGCTGGTCCCTCCAAGTGCTGAGGCTGCGGAAGGGTCTGTCGGCCACTCCTGCACATCTACTGCAAGTATTGCTCCAGCATTCCAAAAGTTGGATGATGATAGTACAATAATGAGAGAAGTCTAATTTGTCAGCAATAGACAGGAAACAAGCATTTCTTCACTGAAAGGGTCATTAGGCAACGGAACAGGCTGTCCAGGGAGGGGGTTGACTCACTTTCCCTGGAGGTGTTTAAGGGATGGGTGGACAAGATGCTTAGGGACATGGGTTAGTGTCTGATAGAAACGGTTGGACTCGATGACCCAGTGGGTTGCTTCCAACCTGGTGATTCTCTGATTCTATAAAGCCAGCACCTTCACAGACCAGGCTGTACATATTTAGCCTTCCTGATGAAAATTTCTAACCAGTTACTGATAGGATTTACAAACTGCAGTAAGATATAAATCTGATATAAACGTTCAGTGTATAACTGGATCTAAACGAGTTCAAATTGCTCATTTCCAAACAGCCACATGGACTGAAGCAATACACAATTATGTTTAAAACAGCAAATGAGCAGTCTGTAGAAACAATTAAAAAGAAAAAACAAAAGGTGAAAAAGAGTTTGTGGGGAGCCCTGTGGTACCGCAACCAGACCTCCCAGACTACCTGGAGATCCTCATGCTGGACTGCAGGGACACCTCCCTCTTCTCTGCTTCCCAAATGCTGATTCAGGTGTGCCAGAGAGAGCAAATAAACAACTTGCTGAATTAGTGAGATGGAAAAGGAGCAGGAGGCTGCAAGAAATGCAGCAGATCGAATGGAGGACAAACAAACTTGTGAGAGGGAAGCTGGCAGGATCAGATTTTCGTTAAGTGCTGAAGAGCCTCAGGGCTGCTGGTACTGCACGATCAGCACAGCACACTTGAAGATTACAAACAAAGCTTTTAGGCTTTAAATATATAATATAGGACATTAGATAGAACTTTTAAAAGAACTCATTTTAAAAGAAAATATTTAGGTATGTTCATATCCTGAACATAGGTTTATTTCTGCTGTGGCCTCTCTCTCTGCTGCATCTCTCTCATGATTTTTACTGCTTTCAGAGCACTGAAGACAACGCTCTTGCTTATATAATTATATATTAGATTAGAAACTAATAGATAATTTGCTACATAAATTATTTATATAAGGTTACTAATAAACATGCTACTACATCCCCCTGATCACCAGGCGAGGAGTGGCAAACCAAACATTTGCTGCTAATTACAAAATGATGTTTTACTGTACATATTAAACAGCTACTCAAAGAAAACTGGAGACTGTTGTTTCTTGGCCACAGAAGCTCTTACAAGCCTTTTTTTCTTGCATTGAATAAAAATTACTGCTATAATCCAGTCAATTAATAACACAACCAGGAACACTAGTACGGGACAAGTGTTGCACCCAGTTGCCTTTCCCAATGCTCTGACAACCAGGTAACGTTGTTTAAATGGAAGCATTTGTCCTTCACAGAATCATAGAATCACCAGGTTGGAAGAGACCCACTGGATCATCAAGTCTAACCATTCCCACCAATCTCTAAACCATGTCCCTCAGCACCTCATCCACCTGCACCTTAAAACACCTCCAAGGAAGGTGACTCAACCACCTTCCTGGGCAGCCTCTGACAGTGACCAATCACCCTTTCCGTGAAAATTTTTTCCTTATGTTGAGCCTGAACCTCCCCTGGTGGAGCTTGAGGCCACTCCCTCTTGTCCTGACCCCTGTCACTTGGGAGAAAAGCCCAGCTCCCTCCTCTCCACAACCTCCCCCTGACCTTCAACTGTTGATGGAACTATTGGGAACTACCTCTTCAACAGGTGATAAACAACATTTAAACAATAGTCCAAAAGAGGCATTGGATAAGATAGTGGAGAAAATCTTAACGATTAATGTAACTTGTTATCATAGAATCATAGAACAACCAGGTTGGACGAGACCCACCAGATCATCAAGTGTTATGTGGCAGATAAGCCCTTGGATCTAGTATTGGTTAACTCTGGTCAAGATCAAAAACATCCTTTGGGTCTGTTGGGACAGACAGAACAAAAGTTTCAGATTTTAGAATGGATATTTTTACTGTATCAGCCGAAAAGATACCGTGGTCACTAGACTGGAACTTTTCAGCCAATTGTCAATGAAGGGTAGGAAGAGGTGTCTAGAACTATCTGGAAATGAGCCTTCCCAAATTTCTTTACCAATTAACAAAGGATATTTAGAGTGGCTTATGGAACATTCATATGATACAGCAATTGCATTAGCAGGCTTTACAGGCGATATTACTAACGTGCTTCCATCTAGTGAGATTTTACCTTTAATACAGAACCAAACCTTTGAACAGGTACCAACGCGCTCTGAAACACCACTCGGGGGTGTAACATTTTTCACAGATGCCGTCAAAAAGTCCGGAAGGGCTGCCATGACATGGCAGACACAAGGAAAATGGAATCATAAGCCTCCTCTTCATCCTCCTCTTGTTGGGGCCACCTAGTAACATGGAAACATCCTTTCCAGGAACACTGTAATCCAATTGTGAGGACAGTGGACAACAGGAGTTGTCCCCTCTGCCCAGTGAGCCAAAGTTCCTCTCTGCTGCAAAGGCTGCTGGTGGTTCTGGAGGAAAAACCCCCAGAGAAGGTGTTGCCAGAGAAAGTAAAGCAACACAGCGCTTCACGGAGACCTCAGGGTCCTGGAGAGGTGGCTCCAAACCACGGCTCCAGATGACTCAGAATGAGCAGGCAGTAGTTAAAGGATAAACAACAGAAAGTGTGAGCTGACAAAGACAGCAGCAGCATTTGTAGAGTCCAGGATAATTAAAATCCATAACTGTGCACCTCCCTGACAAATTTTATTAATCGGGGTCCAAACGAGCTTCGTTTCAGAAAGGTAAGAAAACATCCTGAATGGCTCCAGTGTGTTCACATCCTGCAGTGCAATCTAAGGCTGAATTTTTGCATTTTAAACTCAGTATTTTAAGAGCTAGAAAACCTGACATTTAGGAAGATCTCTCAGGCTGTTCCCTGAGACAAAACTTCCAGTAAAGCCACTTTTTACATACAAAAGATAAACTTTGCAAAGCAGACTTAGCTAGACTTATCAATGAAATTCCGGATGAGTATTACCTGTTATCACAATAACTCCTTCCAACAGAAGGACGCTTCCCTACAACATTATTCCTGAAGAGAAACACACTACACGTTAAGCTCCTGTGTCAGGTTGGCCCAGACAGAGCTAACCTTTAGCTCTGAGCAGCGTACGACTGTTGTGCAATGTCCAAGCATGTTAAAAGCTCACAGCCCACTGGTTCCGTGCCCGTGTGGAAGGCAGCCAGTCCTGATGACACAGACAGGATACAGTAAAGCTCGTATAATTACTGCTGAACACGAGAACTCTGCTGAAACAACACTTACAATCTTCTTTAAATCCGCAAGAATGGGAAATCCCAAGGAGAGTCTCTCAACCGAGGCCACGGGACAAGGTACTTAGAGACACAAGGTACGATAAATACCCTGTTCTGCAAAACGCAAGTGCTAAAGATCAAGTTCCAAAGAGAGGGAGCAAAACCCAACTCCGCTTGCCTCACGAGGTGCCTGAGAGGAGAACAGCTTGTTAACAGGATCTGTGAGAGCAGCCAAAGGCCTGGATGCTTCCCCAGGGTGGGCTGCAGGCACCAGGCAGGAGCCCCAGACATTGAGCTGACAAAGGCAGCTCCTGCCGCTGGACCATTTTCCCCATTTTTGGATTAGACAGCTCCAAATCCAGCCTGGAATACAGATAAACCTCCAAGAATGGTAAACTTTGCTGCCTGCTAATGTGTGCTTGCTGCCAAGAGGGTCGGACCTTCCCAGGAGAATCACGCAGGGGCCTTCGGACACAACAGCTGTCAGACAGATTTGTGACCAACTGAGACACTCTCCAGAAGACAAACGCAACTTTCCAAAAGCCCTACCACTTCAGCGATCAATGGGGCATGCTAACAAAGCCCTGGAAATATCATTCCAATTGAAACACTACCCAGTAACTGCTATTTATACTCCAGCGCCAGTCTTAGGTATTTATTTTCCTGCTCACTCAGTTTACACTACCTGCCAGCAGAACACTGCCTTGCACCATCAAAAGAGCCTATAGACATTTAAAATTTTCTGAGAAATAATGGAAAAGGGTTATAGAGTCAGAGAATAGTTTGGGTTGGAAGGGACCTTAAAGATCATCCAGTTCCAACCCCCCTACGATGGGCAGGGACACCTCCCACTGGATCAGGGTCCCCAAAACCCATCCAACCTGGCCTTGAACCAGGGATGGGGCAGCCACGACTTCCCCACTCTCATNCCCATTCCAAAATAAAATATTCCAATCCACTATAAAATAATTCAAATTACAAGGAAAAGTTTTTGCTACTTTTTCATCAAAACTGAGTTTACTTCAAAGACTCATGACTTTTGCAAGTGAGAGTTTCTTTGCTGTGTTCCTCCTGGCAAAATAGAAGACTTTTTTTCCTTGAAAGCAAACTTTTTTGAAATTTTACACCTCTGCCTGAGCTTTACATCGCTGCACGGTGACCCTTCCTCAGTCAGCATCATCACCTTATTGCCCTGCCCCACAGGCTCCAAAACGCCAACAGCTCTAGTTAGCAGTAAGGAAATATCTTTACTTTCCATCCGCACATCACAAGGCTGGATTCAGAGTCACTGGACATTTTTCCCAGAAAGCGAGCAGGCTGGGCAGCTGTATTTTGACAAGAATTGTTGTTTCCTTTTATGGCCCACAGAGCCGGTGGCCGTGGTCAGCGCCGGGGAAGGCAGGGAGTGCCCTGTGCTTCATCCTACCACACTCTGTGTCCCACAGTCATTTGGATTCTTCCCTTCCCAGTACCAACTGATTTTCAAGTGCATAAACAGCCTGGAAACTCACTCCGAATTCATCAACTTTGAGATTGTGACCCATATAAAATTAAAAGGATGGCTGTGATGCTTTCCAATCAAGTTTTTGGCTGTTTCTTTGGGAATCCTGTCCTGATAGCACCGTAACTGGACAACTGCAAGGAAGGAAACCAGAGGCTGAAGGAAGTGGGAAACCCCTGTGGCGGATCTGCCGCAGCCTGATGAGGAAGGTCGCCCCACCAGCAGATCTGCTGCGCAGGTTTCCAACCACCCGACCCCAGCTCCTTACTCCCATTACTTCATTTACTCCCTTTGCTTCAGCTTTTCACTCCTTCGGTTGTACTGAACACTGAACCAAGCCTTCTTGTGGCTTCGAGAGCGGAAACCTGGAAGTAAGGACTGGAAGAAAGGGAAGGGGCATAGGGAAAAGCAAGAAGCATGGAGGCGGGGAAGGAAAACACATCTAAGATTTTGTCAAGGAAGGTAAAACAATTTTCCAAATGACAAATGGAAATTTGAGAATTCTAATCTGTGTGGAAAGAAGAAGGCAAAGAAATGACATGTTACATAAAGAAAAGTCTCATTATCTCCCCTACTTTAAAACCCTTATCTGGCTTTTGCCCCTTTCCTAAAACAAAGCAAAAGCTGAAACATTGCACGGAGGCGAACTCCACGCAGCACTTCTCAAGAGACACTGCACTAGCAGGGAACCAGCCTCTTAAAATGTACACGTTTTCCTTTGTCTTTCCTTAATTTAATTTAAATAAACCTATGAGAGGAGATGGGGAGAGCAGGCAAAGGAAGGGGGGGAAACTGTGTGAGCAAGCAGCATCAGCTGAGGGATCCAGCCTGAGAAGCATTTTAGCCTGGAGAACAGGAGGCTGAGGGGAAACCTCATCACTCTCTGCAGCTCCCAGAAAGGAGGTTGGAATGAGGTGGGTGCTGGGCTCTTCTCCCAGGTGACAAGTGATGGGACAAGGGGAAATAGCCTCAAATTGTGCCAGAGAAGGTTTAGCTTGGATGTTAGGAAAAATTACTGAAAGAGCACTGAAGCACTGGAACTGGTGGCCCAGAGAAGTGGAGTCTCCATCCCTGGAGGGGTTCAAAAAGCATGTGGCTGTGGCACTTGGGGACATGGTTTATTTAGCAGGCACGGTGGGGCTGGGCTGATGGTTGGACTGGATGAGCTTAGAGGGCTTTGCCTAACTCAACGATACTGTGATTCTATGATAAGAATCACATCAAGTCTCAAACCTGGAGGTTGATTTGCAGGGATGGAGCTTTTCTGGTTAGTCAGCACAAGCTTATATACATGGGAGAACAGCAGAACACTGAAAGGAAACACCAAACCCACTGCGATGGGAAATCCTGCAGAGAAATGCCTCGTGACCAGGACAGTGCCGCTCAGCCCCAGTCTGGGAGGCATCCTCCTGTCCTCCAGCAAATCCAACTAACCCCAGCAATCCCCAAAGTAAATGGAGAAATTTAAAAAAACTGTCTCCTTCCCATCAAAAGGCAGAATTTAGATTATTGGACTAAATCTCAAGTCCATCCTAGCTGCATCAACCCCACTTGAGTGGAGACCAGAGAAACGGATCATCAGCTCTCCCTGGAGTTCCTCAGGAATGTGCTGCATCATACCACGTAAGCAAGGGCTTGGATTGCTTCACACAGCTTGCTTTCTAGTAAAACAGCCCCAGTGACATAAGCAAAATATATTTCTACTTTGAGTCTTCCCCAAACCTAAGTTTAAAACTTGGTTTCTGCAGCCTGCAGAGGGACAGATCAAAATGAGGGGGATAGCCCTCACTGTCATTTCAAATTGCAATTAAATGCAAGGTATAACCTCAACAAGTTCAATGTTGGAGAAAATGTTTGAGCTGTAAGGAGGTTGCAAGGGGAAACTTAAATAATTCTATCTGCACTGCTACATCAGATTCAAACAAAAACAAATAAAAGACAAGTTTAAAACTAAGGAGAAAACAAATTATTGAAGGAACCAGAGACAAACTTACACTGGCAGCCCTTCTGTGTTAAACGCAGCCTTGGGTAATTTAACAAGACAATTAGAGATATAAAAATTAATACAATGGATGTAAAGAAATCTTTAGGCAAGATTTAGCCTAAAGTATAAATTGATTGATATAAACAATACAATCCCCTAAAACTTCCTGAGATCCTTAAAAATGTAGTACTTCAAGGCAATAATTTTCCCGATTATAAAAATTAACAGAATTTATTTAAAACAACCAAACACCACACAAAATCAAACCTGAGTCAGGGGGGAGACAGCCTCAAGTTTTAGGTACCTAAAACCAGCCCTTGAAGCCATCCACCCCCCTAAGGATATTTTGATCTCAGCCATATGTTTTTACTAAGGTATTTTTATTTAGTCTCCCCGTAGATAATTTCAAGGAGAGAACTGCTAACTTGATATTAAATCAATGATTTGATGTATCCCCTCATAGCAGCGTGAGGCATTAAGTCTGCACTGTCACTGAGAAGTCATTAGGCTTCCTTTTCTCTCACACACAGATTCCATCACTTGCCAACTTTGTCCCAGTCAAAAAGATCAAGTTTATTTTCTTAATCTGTGATATGAGCACCTTGATACCGACCTGCTTATCAACAAGCGAGCCTACAGGGTGGTGTTGGTAGATAAGACAAAAATGAAAATACGAAGAGAAAATATTTGAGACTGTTTCAGGATACACGTGTGCTGCTGTTTACACAAAGCCAAGAGGAAATGGATCTTGTACTATTCATGGCTCACACTTTCACCCAAATCACCTATTTTGACACTTTCCTTTAACTGTCTGCAATATAAATTTGGAAAATACACACAAAAAAACCCCAGCTCCCACAACCACCTTCCCAAATAGTTACACCTAGCTGGGGTTTGCAAGTTCAGAGAGCACGAGTGAAGTGGCCGGTTATGCAGACCTGGAAACGTTATGGCAAGACTTGCAGATCGGAGCAGGATAAATTCCAACAGCAAACACTTTCGTAATCACAAACTCTTATCACACAAGTGTACCCACAACAAACCCACCTTCCGAGCAGGGCTGACGGCGCTGCAGAGCGAGGTCTGGCTGACTGCAGCGGAGCTGGACGCGGCTGGCCCCAGCAAACACAGATAACACCAAAGGAGAAGACACAACAGGCAGATCCTCTCCGCTCTGCACAGGGAACGCCGCCCTGGGCCATCCCAGCTACCTGCCAGGGACAGGGCTGCCCGAGGATTCCACCGGCAGCTGGAATGTGCACAGATAGCCGGTTTCTACCCTGGCATGTCGTACAGCTGCAGCATCCAAAGGCTTTCAAATCAAGAGCAAAACAACCCCCTAAAATATTTGTTTCTTTTTTTTTCTTTCAGAACTAGCAACCCTGAACTGGCAGAATCGATGCCTTTTATTTACATACCCACACATGGACGTACGTAAAGATAAAAGTTAATTCCCCTGCATGCTGCATTTCCACCTATAGGAAAAACTGGCGGTGAAGAGCAGAGCCTGTTGAGGTGTTGAGGAAAAAAGGAATGCTAACTCTGATGTGCCTTGCTCTGCTCAGCATCGGCAGCAGGAGGTAGGGAGAGCGTGCTGTTACCTGTTCAGCAGCTCATCTGCATCTCAGAAATAGATATCACAGTGCCTACACACATTGGGGTCACCACCACACAACCTGCGTGGGAAACCTTGTGCCTGTTTCTCCCTGTGAACACACCATTGGGCTGGGGAACTGAGACTGCTGGGTACTACACTGCCAAAGAAAGGAAAGGCGTAGGTTTAGCATTATTATTCCACATAGCTTTTGATGACAGCAAAGATTATCTCCATCTACTTCAAGCAGAGCAATTCTCTTTTATTCTGTGTCCTGGATGAGTCAGTTGACAACAATTGGCCTGTATCAGAAACGGTGTGACCAGCAGGTCCAGGGAGGTTCTTCTCCCTCTGGACTCGGCACTGGTGAGACCGCTCCCCGAATCCTGGGGTCAGATGTGGGCCCCTCACCACAAGAAGGATG